>CM064513.1:1770285-1813119 GCA_032716605.1 Paralithodes platypus | reverse complement strand
ACACAGATATATAGACAGACAGATAGCCTTTATAGTTAGACAGGAGGTGGGTAGATACATAGAGGTACTGTATATAAGTAGATAGATAGTTATCTAGACAGACAGCTAAAGAGTCTCATCCGGGTGGATGGTACTTGTTAGACTGTTAGACTTGGTCGGCCTAGATGGGTATCTAGGGGAGACAACCTTATATAAATCCAGGTGGATGAGACTCATCAGCCTTGGTTAGCAACCTGTGTAGGTTGCCACTTGCAGGTGGCGAAGTCTCGGATAGATAAATATACCGTACCGTACAGTATAGAATACAGTATGGACTATGGGTACATGGAGCGACAAACCAGTACAGCCTAACCGGCCACCAAGAACCCAAGATAAGACACATGGTTGAGGTGGGTAAGAAAGGTGAAAGGATGGACTACCGGTACCACAAAACAAGGTCAGGGTCAAGGTATGTTAGTCTAGGTCCATAGGAGACAGAGTGTTTGCCATACCGTATATAGGTTGGGTGTGTGTCTGTTTGTGTGTGTGTGTGTGTGTGTGTGTGTGTGTGTGTGTGTGTGTGTGTGTGTGTGTGTGTGTGTGTGTGTGTGTGTGTGACTAATAAAATATAAATAAAATACCGAACGCCGTACAGTTAACCGCTATCGTTCACGGATTAGATGCAGATATAATTATATACAACTAATCTATATATTGATAAGGCAGTTAAGATTTACTGTTATAAATTATTACCGGTACGATTGAAACCAAACCCTATTGTTCCAAGCAATTCCGAGTACCGTACCGTGTAAGATGTGTGCTATCTGTCTAGGTGTACTCCACCCCTCTCTCTGTCTCTCTCACTCTCTCTCTGAACTGTGGACAATACAAATATCACGATTTCTAGTTGCCCAGTTGCTTATCATATCTTTATGAAGGTATACGTATATTATTTTACTGACTCACTCTCACTCTCTTTCAACTATAGACAATACCCCCACCCCCCACGGCAAGCACACACACACACACACACTTAACCCTCATTTCCTCAATTGTCCCAACACCTAGGGCGAGACAGGCAGGGTACCCCATTAATCATCTGGCTAACTCATACTACCAGTTTATATCTTTGGTGCACTCATAATTATCTTGTATAGTCCACACATAATGAATAGGCTATACCATTAACCCTTTGAGTACCAGCGACGTGTGTTGTCTTATATTCTAGCTATATTTAGACGATATTATGCAGCTTAGGAAGGCTCTGCTGGGGTTAAAAGGGGTGGTTGAGATAGTTTGAAGCCTTATTTTTGCTAGAGGTCCTTCCTAATCTAAATAAAATCGTCTAATAGTTGCCACAATATAATGAAAAGGAAGTCATCGGTACTGAAGCCTATGAGTTAAATACAATATTAAACACAAACAAATAAATGGATAAACAAAAACATACGGCAAAACTTATTTATATACCGGTATTACTTTGCTGCAGTCATTATTATATTTTAAAGTCCACAAATAATGAATATACAATAAATTAAATTACAAAAACATAAACAAATATAAAACAAAAACATACAGCAAAACTTGTTTATAAATTAGATAAAAAAATGCATACAGCAAAACTTATTTATAAATCTCTTTGCTGCTCTACTGAAGAACTGTTTAAAACTTCGGAGAGAGAGAGAGAGAGAGAGAGAGAGAGAGAGAGAGAGAGAGAGAGAGAGCGAGAGCGAGAGAGAGAGAGAGAGAGAGAGAACGGGGGTTGGAGGGGGGACTGAAATGAAAGAGCCCCTGAGAATTATAAGAGTTCAAGAGTTCCCTGGCAAAATAAATGTCAATGGGAAAAGTTGAGGAGGCGTCATACGGGCATTAGTTAGTTTGAAGGAAGTCTGGGAAGGCATAGTTTTAGCCTGGGGTATAAACTAAAATACATCGCTCGAAAATGGCAAAAGCAAGACAAATTCTCTACAAACAATTAAGCAAAAAATCAGACCTTAAGGGGAAAATTATCAACAAACATTTATTAAAAGATCCTAATAACCCCCAAGACGTCAGACCAGATCGTGTTAATTCATTCAGTACCGGTGCCGTCCTTTGACCTATACTGTATGCTGGATATTATTAGACGATTTTATTCAGCGTAAAAAAGGCCTCAAACAATTTAACAGGCTTCGAACTATCTCACTTAACCGTTTTTACAACCAACAATCTTTCTTAAACTGCACAAAATCGTCTAAACATAGCTAGAATATAATTAAAAAGACGTCGCTGGTACAGAAGGGGTCAAGGGAATGAATAACTGGATATAAGCATAGCCTATCAAAGGAACAGCAAGCCAGCTTATAAAAGACTAATAAGGGGTAATGGCTAGACGGTCATTTCGTTCCCTTGGTCAATTTAAGCCATTCACATATATAGGTTAGTAGATTAGGTATTGGACTGAATGTTATGTTAACCCCTTGAGGCTTATGACGCGTGTGTACAGTTTATTCTGGCTATCATTAGACGATTTTATACAGGTTAGGATGGGTATATGAGAGTCAGGGTTAACTGGGGCAGATTTACCCTTTTAACTTCTCCAGATCCTATCAGAAACTGCATCAAATCGTCTAATTATAGCCAGAATAAACTGTTACCACGCGTCTTAATATCAGAGGGTTTAGATACATTATATCAGTTTAGATATGTTAAAGTAGGCATGGTTATAAGCTGGGGTTGAATTAGAAGGCTTGTATAGGAATTTAAGCGAAATAAACTTACAGAATAATCTAATAAAGTACGATAGAAAAGACTGCTGGAACCATTATACAAAGCTTCAATAGGCTATAGGGTAGAATGTGTAGCTTGACAAAATCAATCTCTTGTCAAATCTAGGGTGTGGCCCGTTAAAGCAAGTTTTTGTCAAATTTAGGTTAGATCAGTGTTAGATGGTGTGGAATTGATAAGGAGTTGAGTTGACAATGGTAGGTTAGACGAGGTTAGAGTTTTGGGTTATGCCAGTAAAGTTGATATATTTCAAGCTAGATTAGGAAATGGTATTGAATCGATCATGGGTGGAGTTGAAATGGCATGGTTAGGTGGTTAGGTTTAAGTTTGTAAAACAAATCATAATAAACAAAAAATAATAGAAAAAGTGGGGATTAGGCCTGAGTATATACTGTACAGAACATACGGTATATATAGGTTAGGTTTGACCGTTAGAGAGTAAAGTTATCTAGATCTTAGGTTAGGATTGGTTAGAGTACTGTGTATTGGGTTAGATTAGGTTAAGTTGGTTTTGGCTAGGATAGGATGTGGGGTTTTATTAGGTCAGGATAGGTTACAATGTATTGGGTTAGGTTAGTACGGTTAAGTTAGTTTGGGTTAGGTTAGGACGTGGGGTTGTATTAGCTTAGAATACATTGGGTTACATTAGTAGTGAAGTTAGTTTGAGCTAGGTTAAGACGTGGGGTTGTATTGATCTTAGGTTAGGATAGATTACAATATTGTGGGTTAGATTAGTAAGGTTTAAATAGTTTGAGCTAGGTTAAGACATGAGTTGAATTGGCCATGGGTAGACTTGATATGTGGCAGTTAGAGGGTAGTAGAGAGGATAGTATCGATTATGTAAGCTAGTCGGTGAGAGGGTAGTACCGATAGTAGGCTATGTAAGCTAGTCTGTGAGAGGGTAGTACCGATAGTAGGTTATGTAAGCTAGTCTGTGTGTGAGTGAGCTGAATGTCACGTGACAAGCGAGGGGAGTGGAGGTAGTCAAATCAATGAACATCTATACTACACTACCTCCAGTATTGACCCCAACACACTCACCCTCCACTCCACCATACTCGCTCACCTCACCTACGACACGCAACTTACACGAATAGTTTCTCCCAGGTTGAATAACAACTAAGGAAGTACCGGCTGGGTCATGGAATAGATCTAGTAATAATATTCTTATTAATATACATTTGGTTAGTTCAGTTCAGTTGGAATTCGGGAAGTTTAGCCTTAACGTCGGCACTTCCCTAAGAGGTTTTGTTATTTTTCTTTTTGTGACTTTGTTTATGTAGTTTATGGAACGATCGAAGACCCGGGCAGATAATTGGAACCTTGCTGTTACAAAATGTTTAAAACATTGAACAAACTTGGTATAAACATTCATTCTTGACATAAATTATTATAGGCCAAATAGAATCTGTCAACTTTTGGTAAAAAACATCCTTATGATCCTAATGGTTGGTTATGGCGAGAGGAGGGCGAGGGGAATTGGCTCAAGTCCATATTACCCATTGATTACCCCTTGGATCCTCAATCCTTAGCTTCTCCAAGTAGAGCCCTAACATGCATATTACAGGTCAATACTCTTCTTAGCTTCTTGTTCATAGCAGAGATATTTTCTTCCGGCTTTCAACCTATGGTAGACCTCAACCTAGATATGTCTGACATGAGTACCGTATGTAGTGTGCCGCCCCGCTGACAGTAACAAGACCACCATGACAAACCCTGAACACCACCACCACCATTACACCGCAAGCCACTCCGACCCTTGTGTTCCCCCGGCATACAGGCGAGGGTTACTGTCACACTGGGGGCCCGGGCTACGGAAGGCCGGGCGGTGGGGACTGGGGAGGAAGGATATACACCACCACTACTTTGTTCGACCGACACTCAACCACAGTCCTTGCTCTCTTGTCTGCCAAATTATAGTTATTAACACAGCCTACCATAACCTAGGTTACTCTCCAGGGACTTACTAGGGTGCAGGTAGAGATTGGTCTATACGGATTTTAGCCTATAGTCTATTTTTTCCAGCTGAGGGTAAATTGTCATGTTTCTATCTTTGTTACTCAGCTATAAGGTAGATTTTGTAGCGAAATATGATGTTAATTATGAAAACTTGGCATTAATACGACACACACAGCCATAGTAGTTTCATATATTTCCATTACGTATCTAGAAATCATCTAAGGGATTCAATTTACCATCAGCTGGAAAAAAATAGAGTATAGTCATTTACCGTTTACAAATACAAATACAATGTATACTATTAATCACACATGATAATGATTATTATAGGCGTAGCCAAGCTACCAAGTCAATACATTAAACCATGATTAACGTCTCTATAAAATAGATACTTGAATTATTAAGTCTAGATACAATTAACACGTGCAATGCCAGTGCCAATTTTCCAAGTAGTTGGCAACACGGCACAGAATTATAGAAAGGGCTTACAAGTGTACGTTATACTGGGTAGAAAGTAGAGATGACCACATTTATCTTTATTCAAACTGAATAGCAACATTGTCTTGTGTAAAATGTGTTTGGTGGAAACATGTTGGTGATAGGAACATCACTAACTGAACATACAACACCGCACTGAGTAGTAGCCACTGACCCATCTCTGTCATGCACGAGTTCCGGATTGGACGTGTGTGTTTGTCTGTGTTAGGGGGGTGGGGGAGGGGGATTAATGCAATAAATTTAAGTCTCTCAGTAACCACTAAAGAGCACAGTGAATCGTTTATATACCCGCAACGCCATATCAGTACCCTCGACTAACCTCAACTACATACAATATTTAGGGTACCGTACCGTACGGTAGCCTATATTTCAGTTAGTCATATTAAGTATTATATATATATATATATATATATATATTACGTGTATTAATTACAATCATTCAATCTGTAGGCCTTTGTGTACATTAAACCTAAAATTACATAATAGAACCTCACTACCTAATGATAAAACCAAAGCTGGCCCGGAATGAAGCAATGTTAAAAGTTTAGGCTGGAAACTGCGGCCCTGGAGGATATTAGGGGGGACTGGGGCACGGCCTTCTATATATAGAAGGCCGTGACTGGGGTCACTTTATTGGTTAATATGATGAGAGAGAGAGAGAGCACAGGCTTACATCAGCAGTTTTATCCGTGTTTAACCATACCATATGATTTAACCTGGTAATATTTCAAGTACAGTAAGCAAAACTATATGGAAGGAGTTGAAAGGTAGGCTATATGAGAGAAAGTGGTGTTGGGTGGGAGGAGGGACCCTGGCTGATTAATGACAGAGGAGGATGGAGGCGATTAATTCGTGGCCACCATGAGTCTCGGGGATAGAGGTGGCTGGCAATAGATAGATAGAAAATACAACCAAGGAAGGTAGGCCTGATTGGTACATAAAAAAGACAGACACTGGTATAATACCGGTAATTAACTATTAAACATGTATACTATAGTCTGATCATTATATTTAGGCCAGAAATCCTGACCACTAACCTCTATAACTGAAAAACTGGAGTTATTGAGCTAATATATATACCATTTGGGAAGAGTCAACCAGGGAATAGTTGTGTGGAAATTCAATGGCCATTTTCTCTCAAGCCCTTTAGAACTTAAAGAAGATGGGGGTGAACAAATTCTGACCAACTATAAATAAATACTATAGATATTACACTGCTATGGAATTAAGCCCCCAAAGAGAAAGACCTTTCGCCCAATTTATGTCAATTTTAAGACCTTTCGTGCCATTTAGGTGTCGATTAGCCTATTTCCTGGTGAACGATAACGAGCCTGTAATTTAGAAGAAACCGGCCTTTGGCCGGCTGAAAAATATACACATTCATCTCGAAGAGGGGGGGGGGGGGGGGGCGCGCGTCTAGGGGGCGTTTTTGTAGTAAAGCTTGGTGGAAGTTTAGCGAAATAAATACATAAATAAGGAGGCCAAACACTAACCACTACCCCCTTAAACAAACACTAACCACTACCCCCTTAAACAAACACTAACCACTACCCCCTTAAACACTAACCACTACCCCCTTAAACAAATATACTAGAACTACGGTACTATACTGTATAAGAATGAAACCCCCAGGCGGGCAGTGTCTGTATAGGAACCCCCAGCTGTGGCACCCCCTCCCCCCATCCCCACCCCTTAACCCCCCTCAGACAGGAACATCCTCATCACACTGTTCTCACACACACACATACCATACAGACAGACATACATAGCCATATACACACTGATACATACACACATATAGGAAACAGGCTAAAGAAATATACATACACACACACTAACATACAATATATATATACACATAGCCTACATACACTGCAACTCACACACATACACACATACTTTATACTAACACACACACACACACACACACACACACACACACACACACACACACACACACACACACACACACACACACACACACCATAAAGGGATCTACAGTACCGTACTGTATATATCACTATGTTCATTAGGCCTAGGCTATACACATTAGGCCTAGGCTATACAAAAAAAAAAACATAATAGTGTCATAAAGGACTGAGAGAGAGAGAGAGAGAGAGAGAGAGAGAGAGAGAGAGAGAGAGAGAGAGAGAGAGAGAGAGAGAGAGAGAGAGAGAGGAGAGAGCAATAACCACACGAAATAAACTGTTCATTTGAGTCAGCCTATCAAAAAACACCAAGACCAATACAGGTAATATAAAACTATATAATGCCAATAGCGTAATGTCACCTATATATATATATATACGGTATATATATTTTTATTTTTATTTAAGGTTGTGAGATAATAAGTGGTCCCTGTCTTAATTACGGTAGGCCTACTCTGATATTACAACGTTTATATAAAAACAATATGTGTTCGATCATGAAAACGTGTCAATAATATGATGGTAGACATAGTACTGTTACTGTAGTTCCTGATTTCTCCACTAATTATCGAGAAATCAGCTGCTAGGAGACTAAAATTGCTGGGGAAGAAAACGTAAACAATAGAAGATGGACCGTGACTGCCATGGACATAATAGCCTAGCAGCGGGGAAGGAGGAGTCGACGGAGAAAAGGTCAATCAATCATCGAAATAAAGGCCTACAGTAGTCCCCCCCCCCCATCTATCTATCTATCTATCTCTCTCTCTCTCTCTCTCTCACACACACACACAATTAAAGATTGAGGTGGCTCCATAACGAACTTCTGATGTAGACTACCGGTACCACTCCATTATACAGTAGGTTGGCCTTATATTATAGAGATAGATACAGATAAATATAATAGATAGATAGATAGATAGATAGATAGATAGATATATAAACAGATAGATAGACTGAGAAGTGGGGTGAGGGGGAGAGGGGGGTATTTAAACGCCTGAAAAGCCTCTCTGTTTGTTGACGTTTAGCCCGAAGTTGAAAGAAAACTGGAGGAGGGTCTGTGAATGGCCAGGGAAGGCTTATATTTAATGAACAATCAGGGGGATACATCAAAACCAAGTAACCAAACACAAGAACGGTTAACCCCTTGAGGATATGACGCGTTTTAGCTGTGTATGCTGGATATCATTAGAAGATTTTATATAGCTTAGAAAAGATCTTTGGGAATTAGAAGGGTAAAGGTTATCTCAAGTAACCCTCTGAATTCCGTATACCCTTTCTAACCTGTATATAATCGTCTAATAATAGCCAGAAAACAGAAAAGAAGTGTCTCATCGATCCTCAAGAGGGTTAACATGGATACATTATAAAATCAGTGTTGTCATAAGTATGCACCTACAGCCAATATCAGAAGATTTGTGTTATGAAATATAGGGAAACAAATATTAACTATACACTTCTACATAAAATATCTCGCTAGAATGGACAGCAAGGTTTTCGAGATGCTAGCCAATCCTCGTAAGTTCCAAGGTGTCAAACCGGGAAATACCGGTACGGTACCGTACTAAGAAGTACGGTAATACAGGGAAATGTACGGTACCTGAAAGTGCGTTATTATTGCCATTCTATCATTTCCAAAGACAAGCACTTTAAAGCATAACATTAGGTTATCTGTGCAAATTAAATAATAATGACTAACAAAAAGGGACTGTTTTATGAATGTTTTCGATCAGTACCGGTATTTTGCTTGTCAGAATGTTTTATAGACTGCCTCTCAGTTATGTCTATCTATCTATGTACTCAGGCCCAATCCCCACTTTTCCTTTTTTTAATCTCAGTTGCATGGAATAAATGTGGTATACCGATAAATAATGACAGTTTCCCAGGGCGGGATGTGAGGAGGGAGAATCAGAGCAGAGAAGCCGTCATTATCAACATGTGGGAGAGACAAAGCTACCGGTACATCAGGGAGGCTACACAACACACTTTCCCTCGCACTCCTTCCTGTCACCCGAGTCGGATGCAGGGTTTATAAGACGCGTTTGCCTTCACACCTCCCTAACCTTTTGACATCGAATTATAACAAAGCCACTCTAACACCCCTTCTCCGAGATTATTTTAAACTTTTCAGAACAACTGATAATGCCAAATCCGAATAAAATTGCCTGGTGGGAGGTATAATGAAAACAAATTTAAAACACGATTAATTAGCAGGAGATACCGGTACGGTACTTAAAATACATCTTATACGGTCATATTCTAAAAGCGATATAACGCTCTCACTTTCCGGTGATTAGACTTACGGTCTGACAACATCTTTGTTAGTGATATAATAATTCATCCACTTAGTGAGAGACAGCAGGGAGCTTACAACACACTTTCACCTGCACCCATCTGTCACTCGTAGTAGCTACGGTACATCCTAGTCACGGATCCATAGTTCTCTTTTCACATTTATATCTATATCTATCTATATACCGGTACTCAGGCCCAATCCCCACTTTTCCTTTTTGTGGGGGGGGGGGGGGACTCAAGACAGAGCCAGAATAGGGACAACACAACAGAAAACAATTAAAAAAAAAAAAAAAAAAAAAAAAATCACACACATTTACATCCTATATTTCTGCAGTCACTTCCCACTGTCTATATCCACCCATATATTGGCCTGCGTCAAAGGCTGAGTAATATCATGGGGCAATAGAATCAATAGTTAGGACAATAACGCCTTGATCAAGGATGATAGCCTTCCAGCCACATCACATTCTTAAATTCGTTCTTCCTTTTTCAACCAAAACATAAAAGCCTTCTCACCCAGTCAATTTTGTATTTATTTATTTACAGGTTCCATTATTATCGTTATGTAAATATTTAAATACTCTGTAGATAGGACATATCTTACATACGGTACCGGCCTAATCACCAATTCACCATTCATCTCTAACCTTTATCATACCGGTACATACGGTACGGTAACCTTTTCCAATATATTATCACCCTAGGTTCAGGGTTTGAGCAATATTTGTAAACATCGTTCTTAACACCAATAACGCCCCAAATGAAATTAATGAAACCATGTGATTCTCCCAGGATTCGAACCTATGATATCACATACAGCACATACACGCTCTAACCATTACACCATCAAGACAGTTCGAGTCAAGCAAATAACTTCAGAAAGGCAAAGTTCTGGGTTAGCAATAATTGAGCTACGGTACCGATATGCATGATTTAGAGATGACCTCAGCAGGTTTCAGTAGTTTTAGCTACATCATCAGTATTTATTTTTATTTTTGTGTATCGTATCGACCACTGAATAGCTAAACAGACAAGACCTAAGGTCAGATATGTTACGGTAAGCCTATTTCTGAAATGCTATCTATCTATCTACCTATATATTTATCTATCTATCTATCTATCTATCTATATACTCAGGCACATACCCCATTGTGTTATTTAATTTACACATATCTAGGTCGCCCAGGAGAAGACCTAGAGACCCAGAGCCATTTGGGGTCTCCGGCAAGATTCCCAGGTCCCAGACTTATGAAATTAAATTATATAATATAATTTCCCTCCCCCCTTTCCTTCCCCAGTTAATGTACCTTTGTAATGCAGCGTTGGTGCATAAAGTCAAAAGAATATATATATATACCGGTAATCAACTCCCTCTCTCTCTCTCTCTACTGTAGGTCACACGCACACACACTCGTTATTACACACGCAAAATAAATAGTGAGTGCATATCCCCTTCACTAGATTCTCTCTCTCTCTCATACACACACCACTTCCCCTCCACCACCACCACACCGCCGGAACTAAAGTCCAGTGAGCAATTTCCACTTCCGGTCTACACCTAAAACACAGTACTCACTCACGGGTGCTGCACTTGTCATTGTTCACCCTACAGGCTCTCCAGTTCACCCTACAAGGTCTCTTCTTCACCTAATCTATCCCAACACTAAATTTAGCCTAACTTCCGGTCCGGTTAACCCAATATAATCTAACTTGACCTAATACAGCATAACCTAACCTATTATAACATAACTTAACCTAGCAATCTAATATAAACTTAGTATATTATAACCTAACTTGCCCTAATACAGCCTACCCTAACCTAACAATCTAATATAAACTTAACCTATTATAACCTAACTTGATCCAATATAGTCTAACCTAACTTAACCTAACAATCTAATATAAACTAACTGAATCTAAAGTAACGTAAGTTAACCTAATATAACCTAACTTGACCTAATACAGCCTAACCTAACCTATTATAACCTAACTTAACCTACCAATCTAATATAAACTAACTGAATCTAAAGTAACCTAAGTTAACCAAAATATATCCTAACTAAACCTATTCTACGCCGTACTTATTTTAACCCTGGCTGGGGCATGACACAAAATAATATATATATATACGATATATATATATATATATATATATATATATATATATATATATATATATATATATATATATAGATATATATATATATATATATATATATATATATATATATATATAAACAAAACAAATCTAATTAGAAGGATTACACTTTCCTCATACAGTACTTTCCAACCAAACTTATGGGAATTTTCTGGTTACCTTTCTCAACACAACAATCGATGCCTCTGATACACGTTCGGATCCCGTCATTAACTACACATACACTTTCCCACGGTTTATGTGCCTTTGTAATGTAGCGTTCGTGCATAAAAAGTATAAATAATATAATGAACTCACTCACTCTCACACACACACACTCTCTCAAAATAATATAATAAACTCACTCACACACACTCTTTATCTCTGAGCTATCCTTTTCTTCTACTGTTATATCTTTGGGATTCTCTGCTATCTCTATTAGAATTAATTACTGACCACCTCACTTGGGTCGTAAGGCCTTTGTAGCAAAGTAGCTGTTTCTCTCTCTACCAAATCTACCAAACTACCACACTGCACCAAACATAATCTCCTCTCTCACACACACACTCAGTATACATCTTCACATCCTCACTACTGTTCACTCATGCACATTCACACACACATACTCTCTCTCTCTCTCTCGTGGACCTCAACTCTCCCACGCTGCTCATCTTTCCTCCTCACTCTCCCACACTCCTACCTCTTCATAACTTCACTCTTGCATTTATAAACACACACATACACACACTATCTCTCTCTCTCATACACACACACACACACACACACACACACACACTCTCTCTCTCTCCCACCTCTTCACAATCTCACTACTCACTTTTGTATGTTATGTACAAAGAAGTACAAAGAAAATCAAGCAACAACAGGTCCTCTAATTATGGTTAACACTACACGATTTTATTTAACTTGTTTGGGCTTCTTGTATGACATAATTTTTTAGTTTCATTCTGGGTAACCTTAAACAACTTCATTCAATTTAGGAAAGGACTAGGAATCAAGAGATATCGGTAGCCTATACAAACTCAATCTCAAATTATCAATAGTCAATAGGCTATCCCATGAGATTCCCACATATATATCAAAGCTGAATAAAATCGTCTAATGATAGCCAGCATAGCAAGGCGTGATCGTCTTAAGAGGAGGTTTTTAGTGTTTCCTAGACTTCCATCAAGCTTGAAATTACACCCCCTTGACCCCCTTTCAAGATAAATTTGTACATTTTTCGGTAGAAAAATGTCCCGGCCGAAGGCCGATTCCTCTTAAATTACAAGCTCGCTATCGCTCGCTAGGAAAAAATTGACACCTAAATGGGAAGAAAGGTCTTAAAATTGACAGAATGGGGCGGAAATTCTTAAAAATCACCAAACTAATGGGGCAAACGTCTTAAAATCTCAAAAGCAATGGGGCTAGACATGAGGGAGAAAGGGGTCAAGAAAAAAGTCCCTCAAGTGGAAATCTCCCCTTAAGTCTTTCTAACTCTCTCCCACACTCTTAGCTTCTCTCTCTCTCCCACACTCGTAGCTTCTCTCTCTCTCTCCCACACTCGTAGCTTCTCTCTCTCTCCCACACTCGTAGCTTCTCTCTCTCTCCCACACTCGTAGCTTCTCTCTCTCTCTCCCACACTCGTAGCTTCTCTCTCTCTCTCCCACATCAATCGTGATGGTAACCACACCCTCCCACACTCATCAACTGGCTTCCTCACTCCCCTGCAGCAGACGTTCTTACCATCCTAATAGCCACTCGCATACACCACCCTTCCACCCTCTCTCCTATTGATCCTCATAATTTATTATACATTACTGTATTATCTGTATATCTACTCCTTTGTGCCTCTCTCTCTCTCTGTTAAACACTACGGTACTATAGGCTATGCGAACACCTTATGTTCAGATACATTATAAGGTCTGTTCTACCTGGAACGTACTCCGTTCAAAAGTAAGAACATAAAAAAGAGTTCTGCTACTGGATAATGATGTACCGTATCTAAAAAATTATAAAGAGTTCACTGCGCATGTATATTATTTGCAGCTAGAGTATCTCACTAGAATGGACAACTAGATTTCCTCGTAACTCCTAACAGCGACCCCCCGCCCCCCCCCCCCCCCCCCCCACACACACACGCATATCCCTTGTCTTAATTTTATTCATACACACTTAAAAACCGAGTATTCTTCAGTTTTAAAACAACTACGCCATGAAGTTCTCAGTGCCATAAATAACCCACACATTTTTACCCAGAAGGCGAAACAAGTAAAGACACGGCAGTTTCGACCTTTTACGATGAGTGTTATTGTTTACATAGCTACACGGCAAGTAACTATTATAAGTTGTCTTCATCAACATTAATTGCCTTAACGAAATAATGTCTTGTGTGCCATTAGTAGCCCATTTACAGTATAAGTTTCAACCCTAACTTTTCAGAGTTATTATCTCATTATATTGACAAGCATTTAAATACGATGAGAAAATAATACTGTTTGTAAACCTTGCTTTTCCCAGATAGCTCCTCATCTCCGAGTATATTTTATGACAAGTTAACATATTTTGGGGATAGGCCTACTCTTAAATAAATGTTCTCGCATAATTATAAGTGTTTTAACGATATACCGGTACAGTGGTACGGTACTGTAGTATTTTATTGTGAAACCTTGGCCTCAAACCCATGATGAAATAATGCCGCTGGAAAAAAAAAAAAAAAAAACTTACTGGAATATATAATTGCACCCTACTTCCACATCGGCAATATTCCACACATCTCTACCCAGCCATAGCCTGTCAACCGTAATCACTCCATCTTACTCACTATTTAACCCTTTCTGCCCCTATGGTGATTCCCCCCCCCAACCCCCCCTCATCAGTTAACCTAGCCCCACCTCGTTTTCTGTCACTTCGCCTATTGTATCGCTAAATTACGTATTCTATTCAATCTATTCCCTATAGCCTACCGGTACCGTACAATAAATGATCGTGGAGGAAATATAGCTTGATATATGGTAAACTGTTCACGCACCGTATTACACAAAATATTCATGATCAAATGTCGCTACTAACTTTCACGATATAGTATTTAAGATATATAGACTAATATATCTTAATAGTACCGAGGCGATAAGGTGGTGAGGCGAAGTGACCTGCTCCCACACCCCTCCCCACCCTCATCCCTGAAAATCCCCCCCCCCCCCCGTTTCTCTCTCTCTCTGGACAGGAAGCTCTAATTTACCGCATCATGAAGATAATTTAGTTGTCAAACCTCAAAGATGACGCTCCCCAGACTCTCTGTTATTGTCGCTGCTGTGCTCAGTTGCAGCTCTTCTTGTCTGCGTTGAATATGGAGACAAATTATATTATGATTAATCAACTTTATTTTCTGCTTGGAGTTTTTCGCGGGTGTACTGAATAGGCCTAAACCCATAATTGTGTTAAATGTTGCCGTAGTTGTTGATATATTGGGCGAAATCTGGCAACCATATACTGTACCGGTAGGTATAGGCCTATTCTTAGAAAGGTTCGCATTCATATTTGAGATAAGAAAACTGGGTAATACTGATTTTTAAGACTGACAATAGTCCCATCGATCGTTATGTGCCTTATAGGTCTTGTTGTAGCATATACTGTACAGCATTGTTATATACAGTATATGCCATTAAAAGCTGAAATATATTATATGGAACAAAAATTAAAACCTGTTTTCTACTCTTACTGATCTACACACACACATATATGCATAGGCCTATATATATATACATATATATATATATCTATATATATATATATATATATATGATATATATTATCTATATATATATATATATATATATATATATATATATATATATAGAGAGAGAGAGAATGAGAGAGAGAGAGAGAGAGAGAGCGAGAGAGCGAGAGAGAGAGAGAGAGAGAACATGAGCAGGATACCGAGCGTAAGTGAGCTAGGTTAGTTATTGCAATAAGGATGACAATGTATGCGCTGTTAAATGTTGTGTTATATGCTGTTTTGGGTATTGTTGCTGTTCAATAATCACTTATTTATTTGGTTATTGAATTTCTATAGCCTAGTCTTAGTCTATCTAGGCCTATCTATTGCAATTTGCTAGACGCCTTGATCCCCGCAAGGGTGGTTACGAATTAATTGCCTCCATACTTCTGTCATCCGGAGCCCCTCATCCTACCCAAAACCACTATCACTCCTCTCAACTCCATCCTCTCCCTCTCTGCTATTTAACCTCACTCAGTCTATGGCGGAGGCCAAAACCCCAATATTAGGCTAGCCTAGACTGTAGTTTTACATAGTTATTCAGTTTTATCTCGCACTACCCAAGATTAATCTGCTCACACCATCATGTAAGTTAGCTGATGTTAAACTCTTAAGTCTTAACAGGTTATGATCATCATTCATCAAATACAATTTCCATACCAAATCTTGCTCTTCCATTACCTGTCCTTCGTCCCCCCCTGGGCATATTTGTTAAGACAATGCTACAGTAGCCAAAATTACATCACATTCGCGTAAATACTTAAAGGTAGTTAGGCTATGCATATTAGGCCTAGTCTACTTTCGAAAATAAAAAATTTAGTAGGCCTAACTTCATTTGGAAACACAAAACATGACAATTTCCCAAAGTAGGTGGGCGGAGATGTCTCGGTTTCCCGCGTCACTATTCATAACCTACTGTCACAGGAGCTTCCCGGCAACTTCTCGGGGCTCTTTTACACTGGCATCGGAGGCACAATAATTTAGGTGACTGAATTCTAATAAAAGGTGCCAGATTTGAGTTGCCGGGAAAAGTGACCGTGTGATGAAGCCCCTTTCCCATCACTCACCCATTGTTCCGACGTTTTCACCTGGCGGTCTTGGTATTTAAATGTCCCTGCTGTAAATGCCTTCTTGTCCACTATAATGTCCTGCTCTACTAGCTAGGTGGTGGCGATGATGTGTTCGAAGCGTATAGACAGGGCGCTGAACTCGTCCTTAATTTTTTTCCCGATAAACACGCACACAAATCCCACATTCCAGGGTCTCAGGTGTGATCAAACTTCTGTCCAGGTGAACTTTCGTGAGTATCGGTCGCAAATCGGGGGGGAAGGAGATTCATACCCGCTTGTAAGGCATCGACAAGGCACTGGGGAGCATGGTCACGACATATCCAGTTCGTTGAGGTTTGGTTCAGGCCATAGCGAGGGGTGGGGAGTGATATGATAGCTAAGAGGAGACGAGCAACGTTCCTCCTCTCACACGTGTTGAGGTGCGACTGCCAGTGAGCGAGTCTCAGGGTTGCTTAGTCTTTGTTCCAAGTATCGCTAAATTAGTCTTCGAAAATAGCTAGAGTATCGGTAGTTAGTTAATTCAGCAGAATATTACTAGGAATGGGTTAATTATCCATAATAGTAATTAGAAATAGTCTCAAGACCTCAATATATAGATATGGCAAGGATCGTTGCTAGATAGCAATAAACATATCTAGATCGAGCAGTACCCCCAAAGTTGGCAACTCTCAATCTACCATCCCGCCCCCGTCCCTTCTTGGTTTTAGACTGCCGCTATCACGCTATTTCTCGATATTATTATCCCTTTTCTGCATCGTCTCACGCTCGTCAAAAATCCATACTATGACCATTAGTCCCTTCTCTGGTAGACTTTCAACATTGATCAGGCAAAGGTTAAAAGTAAAACAGTTAAATAAAGTGTAAAATAAGACAATTCTGCAGCTACGGAGGCCCACCCCAGCCCTTAGGCTATATATCGTCCCCACTGACTGGGAACTAATATTCGCGAGTTTTGTTTACTTATTATTATAATGCCATATAGCGACTAGGTATAATTTAACCACTCCTTGGCCAACTAATCCAACATTACGCACATTACTTAGAAAATCAAGACAATGGTAGCTAAGGAGAACGCGGAAATAGTGAGAAAAATATGATCACAACAAAGCAATCCACAGGTAGGAGCAAGAGGTACACGCACATTCAAAAGTAGTTCCCACCTTCGCAGTTTCATCTCTTAGTATCCCTTGACATTAGACAAAACTTAAAGAAAACAGAGTAAAGCTTGCATATAATGGATTTGTTAGATGTCATAACTGTTTTTTGTAGAAGTTTACTGGATATGTTATGACTACCAAAGTTTAAAATATTGCAGCTAAGTAACTCCTGATATTGGCTGTAGGCAGATGTCACACAGGTAAAGAAAGAGGGCGAGGAGGCGTATACAACAACTCTGCTCAGCATCTATGACAGGACTCCGCTACTTTCCTAACAACGAGTTTCCGGAGACATTACAACAACGGGAGGGAGGGAGGGAGGGAGGGGTGAGGTAACACAACGAACAACCCAACACAAACATAACGGAACATTTTACGTCTTTACACGGCCACAGTACAGCTGGACATTACCCATATACTGTAAGTTGGTCCAGGGGTTGCATGATCTTTAATATTGCACTTAGATTTACCGCCGTGTGTCTGTTATGTTTACCCTTCCGCTTAAAATAACAAATATATAAATCTAATTAGTCTATCACTGGATGACTTTGTTCAACTTAATTAATATTACAACTTTATCGCCCATGAACTCCAAACGGGCTTTCCTCATCTACATAAAAGTCCGTTGAAAGCTAGAGGATAATAAACAGTGGGTGGACTATTATACAATGTTTGTTTTCCTTTGTTTAACTTAAAGCTATGATATAGCTTTCTTGAAGGCTGTATACTGAGGGAACTCATAACTGTACTAATATATATATATATATATATATATATATATATATATATATATATATATATATATATATATATATATATATATATATATATATATATATATAGATATATATATATATATATATATATATATATATATATATATATATATATATATATATATATATATATATATATATATATATATATATATATATATATATATATATATATATATATATATATATTACGCACAAACGTACAGAGGTTTTTAGCTATAAGATGAAGTGTAAGGGCTATATGTTGTAGTGGAAGAAGTTATTTAACTATAAGGTCGATGAAGTAGAGGGCGTAGATGATGTCAGCTGACTGAGGGTCACGCATAATGTTTTCCGAAGTCGAAGTCAGATGAGAGGTTAGATCATTATTTTATGGAAACGCTATCTCTACGACTATCACTTACTAACTTTCCTCTTTAATTAACCCTGAGCTAGTGCCGATAGAAAGGCCTGTCCTGTTGAATTATACAGAACATGTTCAACAGAAATCAAACATAGTCCTTCGAAGAGGAGAGAGAGTGAGTGAGTGTGTGTGTGTGATGTAATTAGAGCTATAATATAAGTAATGAGACATGTACTAATTAAATATAACTGATATTGATAGCTGGGTTGTTTCCTGAACATAAAAGAAGCTCGGCTAAGTTTGAGGATAATACTAATAATAATATTTATTCAGTTAGCAATTTACAGAGTTGGTACCACATAGTATGTTACAAATATGACATGTACCAGCTTTGCATAATTCCAACTAAGGATAGCCCAATAAGACCGTTAGGCTACTTACCTCCGCCAACGAAGTTGGAGGAGGTTATGTTTTACCTCCACTTGTCTGTCTATTTCTCTACCTGTATATAAGATGTCCCAAAAATTTATAAACCAATTATCACGAAATGTGGTGAGTAGATAGGAAATATGCCAAGAAAGAAGTGATTCCTTTTAGGAGGTGATCGGCAGAGCGTTTACCTAGGCGGAGGTAGGCGCTCTCCCGAGTAACCTCTCTAGTTACTATTGCTTTCTGTGCATTTAACCTCTTCTGTACCGGCGACGTCTTTTTAATTTGATTCTAGCTATGTTTAGACGATTGTGTGCAGTTTGAGAAGAATCTGTGGTACTAAAATGATTAAGTGAGATAGTTCAAAGCCTGAAAATTGCTGGAGTCCCTCTTTAAGCTGAACAAAATCGTCTAATAGTAGCCACAATAAGGTTAAAAGAACGGCACCTGTATTGAATGGATTAACCCGCACCGGTATTGAATGGATTAACCCGCACCGGTACTGAATGGATTAACCCGCACCGGTACTGAATGGATTAACCCGCACCGGTACTGAATGGATTAACCCGCACCGGTACTGAATGGATTAACCCGCACCGGTACTGAATGGATTAACCCGCACCGGTACTGATGAATTAACCCGCACCGGTACTGAATGAATTAACCCGCACCGGTACTGAATGGATTAACCCGCACCGGTACTGAATGGATTAACCCGCACCGGTACTGAATGAATTAACCCGCACCGGTACTGAATGGATTAACCCGCACCGGTACTGAATGAATTAACCCGCACCGGTACTGAATGGATTAACCCATACAGTACCGGCGACGTATGTTCTATTTTATTCCAGCTACATTTTAGACGATTTTAGGAAGTTTAGGAAGTATATATGGAAGGTGAAAGGACGAATTGAGATAGTCTGTAGCTTTTTAATTAGTAGGCATCCTTCCTAACCTGAATAAAATCGTCTAACAGTTGCCAGAATGTATTGAAAAGGACGTCACCAGTACTGTATGGGTTAATGTATCTGCATCAATGGTAAAGGTGGACATTGAAACATATCAAACTTGGGATTAAAGGGGGTCACCGTTTTTTTGTTTTTTTATCTTTCTCTCTTTCCCTGGCTTGTATCCATTCGGCCCCATTCAGCCAACTGTTTTAAGACGTTTATCTCCATCCAGGTGTCGATTTCTTCCTGGCGAGCGATAGCGAGCTAGCGTTGTATGGAGAAATCCGGCTTCGCCGGAGAAATTTTTCTATCGAAAAATGTACAATTTTAGCTTGCTGTCTAAACAAAAAAATATATATGGTGGCTCGCTACCGCTCGCCAGGAAAATATTGACACATGGATGGGGTAAACGTCTTAAAACAGTGGGCTGAATGGGGCCGAATGGATACAAGCCAAAGAGAGAAAGATAAAACAAAAGCGAGGTGGGCTCCCTTAAAACGGGCCTGACAGGAAGTTTGGGTGATATAGGGAAGAGGGGTGAATGGAACCCAATATCACATGCGGGTGAAGGGGAGAGGGGGGGGGTTAAAAGACGTAAGGGGTAGGGGGGGGGGGGGAGTGGGGGGGGGGGTGATACAATGGATAGAGTTCCCTTCCTCCCAACCACCCACCCACACACTCACTCACTCTTCTCTCTTTCTCACATAGACATACACATACACACGCACTCACATTCTCTCTCTCTCACACACACACACACACACACACACACACACACACATATTCTCACATATTGCCTCCCTCAATCACATAGAAAAAACAAAAAAACAAAAACACTCTCATTGTCATCTACATTATATTTAACAAGAATATAATTATCACCAAATCCATCAACATTAATCATATACTAATCATTAGTAACAAACAATAACAAGTATAGTGATTACCACATCTATAAATAATAATCGTAATTAACATATTCTAACCTCAGTAAGCGTGTCATAATGACTGTGTTCATTATCGTGGTGACCAAGGCAGCCTCCGTGTAATGACTGTGTTCATTCACCACCACTCACCAGTAACGGGGTGTCATTCTCTCTTTCCTTGGCTTGTATCCATTCGGCCCCATTCAGCCAACTGTTTTAAGACGTTTATCCCCATCCAGGTGTCGATTTCTTCCTGGCGAGCGATAGCCATCCAGCATTGTATGGAGAAATCCGGCTTCGCCGGAGTAATTTTTCTATCGAAAAATGTACAAATTTAGCTTGCTGTCAAAACAAAAAAATATATATGCTGGCTCGCTCCCGCTCGCCAGGAAAATATTGACACCTGTATGGGGGTAAACGTCTTATAACAGTAGGCTGAATGGGGCCGAATGGATACAAGCCAAAGAGAGAGGGAGAGAAAGAGAAAAAAAGCGAGGTGGGCTCCCTTAAGCCGGTATCACACGAGCATTTTGTTCCCTCAACAAGTCAACATTTATACTCAACACTGGTCTGGCAGCTTAGGATATAAACATTTAAAACATGTATGTCACCTAAATTGATGTATCACCAGTCTAGTTTCCGATACCGGTGCAAAATATTCCAAAAATGTTGCCAGAAAAATGTTGATCATCGAATGTTGACTATAAAAGCTCTCGTGTGATACCGGCTTAGGATATAAACATTTAAAACATGTATGTCACCTAAATTGATGTATCACCAGTCTAGTTTCCGATACCAGTGCAAAATATTCCAGAAATGTTGCCAGAAAATTGTTGATCATCGAATGTTGACTATAAAAGTTCTCGTGTGATACCAGCTTTACACCGTCATCACTACACCTTGGTTCACTCAGCACAACCCTACCATTACATCAGCATTACGCACTACAGTTGCCTATAATCATCACTTCATACATATTATTTACCGTTATCACCACCGTACAGCACATGACAACAATAACATAGTAATACATAATAGCCGTCATAACGACACATTACCTTATTCAACATATCATAATACGGTAGCATAACATCAGCATAGTATATCACCACATCTACACAGAAATATATATGTAAACACACACACACACACACACACACACACTGTATATATATAATTACAACTAAATATTAACAAATGAAAATACAAATAAATAATAATAATACAGCTAAACAATAAGGCTTTGTCTATGAAATAATTAATTAGCTGATACAAGATATTTATACACAAACATGATTGTGTACTCGCCCCGCTAGACTTTACAATGGAGTATAGTTTAAACACACACACACACACACACAGCGCTCACTTTATTATTAATATATATGCTCTATCATTATACAAAACAAACATACATAATAACAAACACATTCTCAATCTCACTATCACTTTCACACACACAATCTCACTCACTCTCACTCTCTTCCCTACCTTCCTCTCTCTCTCTCTCTCTCTCTCTCTCTCTCTCTCTCTCTCTCTCTCTCTCTCTCTCTCTCTCTCAAGTAGGTCTGTTAGTGAATGCGGGTGAGTGGGAAGACTAAGTGAATGAGTTAAGGGAGCCCACCAGCTTTTTTATCTTTCTCTCCCTCTCTCTTTGGCTTGTATCCATTCGGCCCCATTCAGCCTACTGTTTTAAGACGTTTACCCCCATCCAGGTGTCAATATTTTCCTGGCGAGCGGTAGCGAGCCAGCATATATATATTTTTGTTTTGACAGCAAGCTAAATTTGTAAATTTTTCGATAGAAAAATTTCTCCGGCGAAGCCGGATTTCTCCATACAATACTGGCTCACTCTCGCTCGCCAGGAAAAAATCGACACCTGTATAGGGATAAACGCTTAACACAGTTGGCTGAATGGAGCCTAATGGATACAAGCCAGGGAAAAAGAGAAAAGGAGAGAAAGATAAAAAATCCGGTGACCCCCCTTAACTGGAAGGAAAAAGACATGAATGGAATAAGACACTATAATCATGAATAAGTGGATACAGAAAATGGACGAGTTAGATATAAGGAAACACATTAATTGGTTCACTTAACTAACAACTGAATCATCATTAACCTCTACTGTACCGGTGACGTCTTCTTAACTAACAACTGAATCATTATTAACCTCTACTGTACCGGTGACGTCTTCTTAACTAACAACTGAATCATTATTAACCTCTACTGTACCGGTGACGTCTTCTTAACTAACAACTGAATCATTATTAACCTCTACTGTACCGGTGACGTCTTCTTAACTAACAACTGAATCATTATTAACCTCTACTGTACCGGTGACGTCTTCTTAACTAACAACTGAATCATTATTAACCTCTACTGTACCGGTGACGTCTTCTTAACTAACAACTGAATCATTATTAACCTCTACTGTACCGGTGACGTCTTCTTAACTAACAACTGAATCATTATTAACCTCTACTGTACCGGTGACGTCTTCTTAACTAACAACTGAATCATTATTAACCTCTACTGTACCGGTGACGTCTTCTTAACTAACAACTGAATCATTATTAACCTCTACTGTACCGGTGACGTCTTCTTAACTAACAACTGAATCATTATTAACCTCTACTGTACCGGTGACGTCTTCTTAACTAACAACTGAATCATCATTAACCTCTACTGTACCTGTGACGTCTTCTTAACTAACAACTGAATCATCATTAACCTCTACTGTACCGTGACGTCTTCTTAACTTTATTCTAGCGATATTTAGACGAGTTTGCGCAGTTTAAAAAGGATCTGTGGTAGTATAAAGTGTTAAGTGAGATAGTTCAAAGCCTGTTAATTGCCGGCGGCCCCTTTTAAAGCTGAATATAATCGTTTAATGGTAGCCAGACTAAAATTAAAAGGACAGCACCGGTACAGAAGGGGTTAAGTGGTTACGTAGAATGATTGGGCTAGATGAAAGCAAGGTTGGTCCGGTATAGAGTTTGAGGCCTTGGATGAAAGGACAATATTAATAGGCGAATAAATCAATCTTAGTGATGACAAATATGTGTTAGTGGAAATAAAGGGTGTTGGGATGTAAATATAATAGAGGTATATTTATTACTGTTTATATTAATCAAAATAAATACTAGACTAACTTATGTGTGTTAACTCTCTAACTCTCAGACAAACACACTAACTAAACAATACTAAATATTGACCCACTAACTATCTACCTAATTAAGTAAATAACCAACCAACTCCATCTTTCTCTCTCTCTCTCTCTCTCTCTCTCTCTCTCTCTCTCTCTCTCAGATTGCGGTGTAGTGTGAGATTCGGTAATTTACTTAATATCTAAGTTGAACGACACTTTTACTGCCGTTTCTTACTGTCACGAATCAGAGAGGGGGAGAGAGAGAGAGAGAGAGAGTTACAATTCTTCCGACCTTCAAGTTGTCAAGGCAGGCACTCTTTTGTTCGTTTTTGTTGTTCTCGTTAAAGTACTTGGCGTCTTAATGCATACTTTTTATGTACATATATTTTTTTTGACCTACTGTTATTATTACTCACATGCGAGAATATGAATATTTAACTAGTTGTGGTGTGTTGTTTAGGTTGTTGTTGTTGTTGTTGTTGTTGTTACTGTTAGTTAACTTGTGATTGCTTTTACGTACAGTTTTTCGTATGCTTGTAATATTGTTCATTGTATTCATCGCTCCTCTCTCACTCTCTCCCTCTCTCTCTCCTTTCATTCATACTTTTAACATTTATGTTTCCCTCTCCTTCTCCTCCCATTCTCTTTCCTCCTAATCTCCCCCCTTTCTAAATTTAATTTGATACCTTTTAAATTGCTTACCTTTTATCTTTCAAATTTTATATCTTTACATGTTCTATATAGTTTCTGTATCTGTTTCTTATTTACCGTTTTTTCTACAATTGGTTTTCTTACATAGTTTAGTGTTGTCCTTTTTAATTGTTGTAACTATCAACACATGCCAGAGTGCACACCCACCCACATACATACACATGCACTCGCATATACACACACACTAACGTACAGTCCCACAACTACACACACACACACACACACACAAACACAGTCCCACAACAACTACACACACATGTACCTACATATAAATAGTCTCACAACTACAGTCCCACAACTACACCCACAGTCCAACAAATACGCCCACACATACATACACACACAACCCCACACACAGTCCCACAACTATACACACACACATAAATATACACACTGTCCCACAACTACACACACATACTGTACATAATTATACACACTGTCCCACAACTACACACACATACTGTACATAATTATATACACTGTCGCATAACTACATCCACATGCACCCACCCACCCACACCCACTCCCTCTCTCTTTCCTGGCTGATTACGGTTTATGAACTTAACTGACCAATTGAGAGAGAGAGAGAGAGAGAGAGAGAGAGAGAGAGAGAGAGAGAGAGAGAGAGAGAGAGAGAATTAAGCCAGCTGGTGAACAACCCCAACAAATGATACCCTTAGAACTTTTTTTCAGCTTCTCTAATTACCTCTTTTATGGTACTCTCTCTCTCCCCCCCCCCCCCCCACCCTCCCTCTCTCTCTCTCTGATGGAGTTATTCGGCATCATTATTCTATTAAACCCTTCCAGTATTAGGACGCTTTTCTTCACTTCATTCTGGCAACCAGTACACGATTTTATGCAGCTTATATATAATCTCTAGGAATGAAAAGGGTAAAATCTGTCTAAACCAACCCTCTAACTCCCACAATTTCTTCCTAATAAACGGAATAAAATCCTCTACTGATAGCATGAATAAAATGCAGAAGCACTGCTTATTTATTTTTGGTTATTGTAGTCTGTTCTCATCCCTCACACACACACACACACACAGTCACACACACAGTCACACACCACACACACACTCTCTCTTAACTGTCACTCTCACTTACTCCTAGTTCTCCTTATTTTCCCTCCCTTCCTGCAACCCTCCAATTTTAACAACTCGACTTGTTGAATGAAATTGGACTTATCTCAGATGATCATCATTGTGATATTGCAACATTTCCTGCATTAAACACTATGTAAAAACGAATACATGGTACAAAGTTTCGATTGTTTCATGCAAAAATGCAAAGCTGCAACGGAATTATATAATATTAATGTTACTGTAAATATAGTTTGTAATGTATTCGAATTCGGAATACCGGTACGTCACTACTCGTACCTATAGTGATAAAACTGGCAGGTTTTCAATTTATTCATTTGTGAAGCAGTTTAAGGAGTGCAGCTTCACACATGGGACCTAAATATACCCTGTTCCAAAAAGGTAGTAATCGGGAACCCTAGCCTCTTATCACTCAAGAAGGGCTTGAGCAAATGGGCTGTAAATTTCAACACCTATTCCTTGGCTGACCCTTCCCAAATAGAAGAAGTACTAATTCGATTACTCTAGTCGTTTGAGTTATAGAGGTTAATGTTCAAGAGTTTTGGCCTACATATTTGGAACAGGGTATACTGTAGGTATGTCCCTTCATCTGGTACAGTACCTGAATAGTTCTTGGTTAGTCACCGATTTCACAAGCAACTTATGAAGATGATTAGATGATCCCCATGGAGGACAGGGCCCTTGACCTCCATATACTGTATTAACCCTTTCAACACGATGATGTACTTTTCGTCATATTCTGGTTACCACTAGACGATTTTCTTTAGCGTATAATCTACCTCTGGGACTCTAAGGGGTAACAAAATAAGTATCAATAAACCCTCTGAATAGCATAGGTCCTTCTAAACTACCGGTACAAGAAATCATCTAACTCTTTTGCCAGAATATAAGGTAAAAAGGTGTCACCGTGCTGAAGGGGTTAATCCTTTCAAGATACGATCACGTATTTATTTTCTGTTTGCTGGCTATTATCGGACGATTTTATTAGGATTAGGAAGGTATATTGGAAGTCAGATAGTCTTCACCCTTATAATGCCCACGTATTTATTCCTAAACTGTATACATTCGTCTAATGATAGCCTGAATAAACTATCAAAATGCGTCAAAACTTTCAAAGGGTTAATATGGAATTATCTGCAACACTAATGCACGGACAAATACCGTGCTTCCGGTGGCTACGTTACAATAGTAAATGTTGGTGAACATATTATCCATCTATCCGTCCTAGATGTGTGTGAATTTGTATTTTGTTTTTGTGTGTTAATTGTGTTCTGTTGTGTTGTCCCTATTCTAGCTCTGTCTTTAGTCGGCCACCCCGAGAAAAACAAAATAGGAAAAGTGGGGATTGGACCTGAGTATATGGATGGATGGATGGATCCGTATGTTGAAGCCCCTCCATCATGGACCCATACAATTATAACACTTTGAAGATTATGACGCATTTGGACAGATTATTCTGGCTATGATTAGAAGATTTTACACAGTTTCGGATGGATCAATGAGCATTATAAGGGTAAATACTATCTCAATATACCCTCTGATTTCCATATAGCCTACCCTTCCTAATATAAATTAAATCGTCTAATAATAGTACGTTGTCATTGAATGGGTATGTCAATATGAGTGTAGGTGTATACTAATGTGAGATTGCATTAGAGTAGTGTAGCCTACATGTACCTGTTGCAAATGTTAGCAATTCTGTAGCGAAAACATGTTTAGATTTGTTACCCTTTCGGAATTAAAATTACATTTTCTATTCACGCAAGTTTAGAGAAAACGATAACAAGTAGCATCAACTAATATATTTTGTTCCCGAATTCAAACTCTCACACAAACAATATCATGCACACGTGCCCCTTATATAAGTCAACAAGTAGCCTACACCCAAAATTAGCAACAATGTTAACCCAAAATGATGGGACTTGTAAAATTGTTTAAACTTGTGGTAACTTGGTGAGGAGAGGTTTAGGCTAGAGGTTTAGAGAGCAAACTAAACCCCCTCCTTAAACCATTTATCCGAACTAGTAAATTATGCTGTACAATACCGTCTGGGCTTCCGTAACATTCAATGATGCATAGACTACAGGATCAAAATATGCGATAACCTATAGACTATTCATTATAGGTTGGCCAGAAATCATATCCCCTAACCTCTGTAACTCGATAAGGGCTGGAGTAAATGAGCTGTAACTTTCCACACCTATTCCCTGGCTGACCCTTCCCACATGGTAGAAATATTAGCTCGATTTCTTTAGTCGTTTGTGAGTTATAGATATTAAAGTTCAAGAGTTTTGGCCTACCTGTTTGGAACTGGATATAGTATAGATGTTGGTCATTTACAGTTTATACAATAATTCCTAACTCTCTCAGAATACTATGATGCATGTTTTCATTTAACCCCTTCAGTACGATGACCCCTTTTACCTTTGATTCTGGCTAAAATTAATGTATTCAATTTATCGTCAGTTGAAAATAAACAGAGTACAGGTTTATTTGTAAGTTAAGGTTGTAAGGTTGTTAGTTAGGGTTGGTGTAACTTGGTGATAATATGAAATAAACAGAGTACAGGTTTATTTGTAAGTTAAGGTTGTAAGGTTGTTAGTTAGGGTTGGTGTAACTTGGTGATAATATGAAATTATACCCTATTGTACTGTGTATCGGTGACCGGACAACTCAACCAGTAGACAATTTCAACCAGTAGCTCTCAACCAGTACCAAATCAACCAATACGGTTAGCTTAGGTTAGGTTAGGTTAGTACTATATTTTGGCACTGGTTTGGTTGGTCTTTGTTGATTTTGGCACTGGTTGAGAGCTACTGGTTGATATGGTCTACTGGTTGAGATGTCCGGGAACCTTGTGTATCATATTCATGATCATATCCCACGCCTTGTGACTCACCACTTCACCACCACAGTCAACGAACTCTTAACGACCGTGATGATGACCGAACCCAGGATTAACGACAATTAGCCTAACGACAACTACCCAGGCAATTATTACAGCCTAAAATTACACCCACACCATTACACCGCCATGGACCAGCTCCCTCACATATCAGTATAGTTACCCACACTTCAGACTGTTATTCATTAGTTTATTCAAGTGCATTGGGGTTTGTAATTGATGATTAATGTTAAGAACGGGGTGTTACTTGTTAGATATAATTGTATGCATATTATTTGGTTTAATTGACCTATATAATCAATTTGACAGTCATTGTCTGTTTGTTTGTGTTCATATTTTGGGTGAACCCAGCTGGTATCTTGATACGGGAGCGACATACTGTAGGCTGGGCTCTGTCGGGATTTTAGGGTGAGGTAGTTAATGTTTCTCGACTACTTTCTCCCTCATGTTTAGCCCCATTAGTCTTGAAATCTTAAGACGTTCGTTCCATTAGTTTGGTGATTTTAAGACCTTTCACCCCATTTCTTTGTCAACAATAGGACTTTTCGTGCCATTTAGGTGTCAATTTCTTCCAGGCCAGCGATAGCGAGCCTGTAATTTTAGGAGTAACCAGCTGGACATTTTTCTACCGATTAATGTTAATTATTTATCTCAAAAGGGGAGGGGGGGGGGGGGGTCTAGGTTTTTATTTGATTTCCTTTTTATTTGATTTGATATTTTTAAAGCTTGATGGAGGTCTAGCGAGGAAACAAATAAATAAATATAATATATACCTAAATAAACCAAAGAATGAGCCCCACCTCCTTAGGCTGTATATACGCAACAAACGGAGCGATTCCTTGTTGAGCTAGCCGTGTGTAGTGAGGGGCACAGTCCACATATCTGTATTATGTAGGTTGTGGTTAAATGTGTGTGTGTGTGTGTGTGTAGTGAGGGGCACAGTCCACATATCTGTATTATGTAGGTTGTGGTTAAATGTGTGTGTGTGTGTGTGTGTAGTGAGGGGCACAGTCCACATATCTGTATTATGTAGGTTGTGGTTAAATGTGTGTGTGTGTGTGTGTGTGTAGTGAGGGGCACAGTCCACATATCTGTATTATGTAGGTTGTGGTTAAATGTGTGTGTGTAGTGAGGGGCACAGTCCACATATCTGTATTATGTAGGTTGTGGTTAAATGTGTGTGTGTGTGTAGTGAGGGGCACAGTCCACATATCTGTATTATGTAGGTTGTGGTTAAATGTGTGTGTGTGTGTGTGTGTGTGTAGTGAGGGGCACAGTCCACATATCTGTATTATGTAGGTTGTGGTTAAATGTGTGTTAGTGTGTGTTAGTGTGTGTGTGTGTGTGTGTGTGTGTGTGTGTGTGTGTGTGTGTGTAGCGAGGGGCACAGTCCACATATCTGTATTATGTAGGTTGTGGTTAAATGTGTGTGTGTGTGTGTGTGTAGTGAGGGGCACAGTCCACATATCTGTATTATGTAGGTTGTGGTTAAATGTGTGTTAGTGTGTGTGTGTGTGTGTGTGTGTGTGTGTGTGTGTGTGTGTGTGTGTGAGAACGTAGATGGTTGTGGTTGTATGTGTGTGTGAACGTGTGTGTGCTTCCATGGTCGTTTAAAAGGCAGCAGCGAACCCTTGGTCTCTCGAATAGTAAGTATATTACGACTTTACTGTTTATTGAGTGATCGGGCAATTCAACCGGTGGACCATTACAATTGATAAACCTCAACCAGTGATTGATTATTAGTACAACCCTAAACCAGTAAAGTCCAAACGTATCTACTGTATATCTAACCTTACTTAACCTAATAGTATATGTTCAAATGGCACTGGTTGAGAGCTTGTCTACTGGTTGAGAGCTACTGGTTGAAAATGGTCTACTGGTTGAGAGCTACTACTTGAAAATGGTCTACTGGTCTAAAGCTACCGGTATGGTTGAAAATGGTCTACTGGTTGAGAGCTACTACTTGAAAATGGTCTACTGGTTGAGAGCTACTACTTGAAAATGGTGTACTGGTTGAGAGCTACTACTTGAAAATGGTCTACTGGTTGAGAGTTACTACTTGAAAATGGTCTACTGGTCTAAAGCTACTGGTTGAAAATGGTCTACTGGTTGAGAGATACTGGTTGAAAATGGTCTACTGGTTGAGAGCTACTACTTGAAAATGGTCTACTGGTCTAAAGCTACTGGTTGAAAATGGTCTAGTGGTTGAGATGCCCGTTCACCCCAAATCCGTGCCCCGCTATCCCACCACTACATCCCTGTTTAAGGGGGGGTGACCTGCTTTTTGTTATTTCTGTCCTTTTCTCTCTTTCTCTGGCTTGTATCCATTCGGCCCCATTCAGCCAACTATTTTAAGACGTTTATCCCCATCTAGGTGTCGATTTCTTCCTGGCGAGCGATAGCGAGCCAGCATTATATTAAGAAATCCGGCTTCGCCGGAGACATTTTTCTATCGAAAAATTTACAAATTTAGCCTGCTGTCAAACAAAATTAAAAAATATGCTGGCTCGCTACCGCTCACCAGTAAAAAAATGACACCTGGATGGGGATAAACGTCTTAAAACAGTAGGCTGAATGGGGCCAAATGGATACAAGCCAGAGAAAGATAGAAAAGGAGAGAACCAAAACAGGTCAGCCCCCTTAACTCCACTTGTGGGTAATACACACATTAATATCCATCCCAGCAGCAGAAGCTCATTTAAACTTGTACGAGCTAGCACGCAACCAGTTATTTGGGCTTCTCTCGTCACCATAATAAACTTAATTAAGAGGAAGTTTCTATTTGTTTATATACCGTATAGAAGTATTTATTTCTATATTTATTTATCTATAATTATAATATTTATTTTAGTTTCCTCCCTAAACGTTCATGAAGCTTAAACAAAAATACTGCCCCCCCCCCCCCCAGGTACATTTGTGCATTGTACATTCCCTCAACACTGGTCTATCAGCTTATGAGGTCAACATTTAAAACATATCGGTCACCAAAATTCATCTACCACCAGTCTAGTTTCCGATACCAGTGCAAAATATGTCAGAAATGTGGCCAGAAAATGTTGATCATCGAATGTTGACTATAACATTTCTCGTGTGATACCGGCTTAACAGATACAACGATAATAACTGACACAACGACATAGTGGATTATATAATGTATACCATATTTATAGTGTTTATACATGTTTATATCCCTTATACATTTTACTTTAGAAGATCATGGCAAGAGGCGGAATTGTATTAACTTTGTTCTATCTAATGGCGGCATTATCATTTTGTTCTCGTTTTAGTCTAGCTATTGCCAAACAGATTTACTCGACACATACACACACACACACACACACACACACACACACACACACACACACACACACACACACACACCAGCGAATCCACACAAGCATGCACAAACACATACACACACATACACACAGCCCGTAGCCTAGTAGGTAGAGCTCTCGTCTCACACACGAGGGGTCGGGGGTTCAGTCCCCGGCCGGGCGGAGACAAATTGGGCTTGTCTCCTTTCATGTGTTAGCCTCAGTTCACCTAGCTGTAAATAGGTACCTGGAATAAGTGGACGACGTTGTGACGTCCCATCTGGGGTTGGCAAAAATGGTACAAGGCGAGATGGGTATCATATGGTTCACCTAAGCTGATGGCTACCTAAGCCTTCGGGCGAGACGGTACCGTCTATAGTGAGAATGGTACCATACAGATCCACCCTAAGCCTTCGTTTCCGATGTCGCCAATTGGCTAAAAATACAGACTACACACACATCCACAGCCATTCCAACGATACATATAACACCTACACATATAGGAGGCGGGAAATAACGAGCATGCTCACTCCCGCAATACAACTAGAGTAAGTACAACTAGAGTAAGTACAAGCACGCACAAACACAACTTATGCCCACACACAAAAACACATTCAACCACTAACATTTTCGTTAACACAAACAGACACACACACATACACAGACCAGCGAATCCACACAAGCACGCACACACACAAACACATACAACCACAGACATCTACGTTCACACATACAACCACAGACATCTACGTTCACACACACACACACACAGGCGGGGAAGAGACATTTGGGCAAGTCTCCTAACGGTGTAGCCTCTGTTCACCTAGCAGTATAAATAGGAACCTGGTATAAGTGGACGAAGTTGTGACGTCCCATCTGGGGTTGGTGATCGGTTACAAAGTGAGATGGATATCGTACTGGTCAACCTAAGCCTTCGGGTGAGACTGGTACCGAAGTGAGTATGGTATCGTACAGATTAACCCTAAGCCTTCGTTTCCAGATGTCGCCAATTGGCTAAAATACAGACTACACACACATCCACAGCCATTCCAACGATACATAAATAATTAACATGCATTTCACGCAATACATTCCCAGTTAAGGAGGCGCGATAATAATGAGCTTAGATCGCATTGCGTGGATTCCCCTTGACGAACAAGCAAGTGAAACACTCACTCACTCACAAACAAACACACACAAAACAAAAACCTACTCACACCGAACCATAAAATTATACTAGGTACAGCCAGACACACGGGAAAATCACTGTTCCGGAGGATGTATGAAAATATATTATATATATATTTGAAGGTGGGTTAAAAGCTTGGACATTCGTTCCGAATTTCAGAGGTTCGATCCCGGCTGGGAGTATGTAAACATATACAGTATATATATATATATATATATATATATATATATATATATATATATATATATATATTTAATTAATTTATTTATTTGTGTATGCTCATATATAATTTAGAAACTAAGAACTGCTTTTGTAACAGCAGCACGTAACGGCCCGTGTGACACCGACTTGAAAATGCTCGTGTGACACCAGGGATATCGGATACCAGACTCCGGAAACTAAATAATCCCCTCGGTAATACGAGAGTAGTGTGACGCCAGGTATACAAACAAACTCACATACACGACCGGCAGAGACAGTTAAAGACCCTATAGTAACAGAGATCGGCCAACCTCCGCCATATTGGTGACACTGGTGTCATTAACCTCTCTAATCCATGTCTATACCCATAATTTCATAGTATCACCAACCCACCAATTAAGTTACAACTATACCTAATTAATGCAATCATTGAACATATTGGATACATGTGGTACTCCAAGGATTCGAACCTAGGATACACACACCAAAATTCCGCACACTAACCATTACGCCATCAAGACAATACACGTTCGGCAATACTGGTACAGGATATGTAATTGACCACTTGGGAGCTGCGAGCCAGGAGGAAGTTGGAGCCGTAAACTTCAATATTTAGCAGAAATATAAAATATGTAAGTTTGTGATAGATAGAAAGTTTGATAAATTAATTTTTATGTAATTATATATGCCACATAACCATAATGTTTAAACCTTCAACTTCCTTATAGTCCAAAATTCGTAAGTTATCAATTGGGCCTATGAGTCTGAAATATACATGGTCAAATAAATAAATAAACAAATAAATGAATACAAAAAAATATATAAAATATAAATATAAAAATAATAATAATACACAAATAAATAAATACTAATACTACTACTACTAATAATAATGATAATAACACTAATACCAGGTTGCTTCATAATCATGGTAACAAAATGTCGTCCAAACCAGAAGTTGTCCGATCTCTCCCCCCCCAAGATCTTCAGTTACAGTTGTGCTTCCCTGCCTTACCTGCCCCCGCCCGCACAGTCACCCACACAAGTCACTGTCTTTTATCTACACTCTACACTTGAACCATTCTCTATCTACACAGAAATATTTGTAGATTTGACAAGTATAAAACACAATCTATTAAATACACGATCAGAGCCTATACTGTATTACTTGTATATATATATATATATATATATATGTGTGTGTGTGTGTGTGTGTGTATATCCCAGCTTTGTTGAGATTAAGAACAATGTCTTGACTTATAAAACAAGAAAGGAAGATAAAGATATACTAGCACAGTTTACTTTAGTGTGTTACTGTACTTCCTTGCTCCCCCCCCCCCCCCTTGTTGTCACCTCTACCGTTAACAGGTTAACTGGACCGTGCCCCCCCCCCCCCATCTTCCCTCCCCCCTTTCCCTTACTCAGACTTTTTCTCTCTCTCTCTCTCTCTCTCTCTCTCTCTCTATCTATCTATCTATCTATCTATCTTCCTCTCTCTGTCACACTACGAGTTATTGTCACTTGTTTTCCTGTGAACGGGGTTATCTTACAATCCTGTATCAAGGAACTATAATGATATTGCAATGAGTAAGCAAGGCCCGTGTTGCACACGACCAACAATCAGAACTTCATTACCCAATTATATATGAATGATTGTATATTGTGTTACTGTGTTATTATCAAATTGCACTATTGTGTTACTGTGTTATTATCAAATTGCAATATTGTGTTACTGTGTTATTATCAAATTGCAATATTGTGTTACTGTGTTATTATCAAATTGCACTATTGTGTTACTGTGTTATTATCAAATTGCAATATTGTGTTACTGTGTTATTATCAAATTGCATTATTGTCTGCCCGCTTTCACTCTGTAGGGCGGTATATAATGGTTATTTAGTTGTCTCTCTCTCTCTCTCTCTCTCTCTCTCTGTATGTGTGTTTTACCACTTGTATAAAACTCCGAAAGTAGCAAGAAGTACACGAAAACGTGTGTGAGCACTGAGAGGGGAAGATAAGTTGGAGAGAGAGTTACATATAGTTACATAGATACACAGACTACATAGCCTTTGCGGTCCCTACTAGGTAGTCCGGACTTAATGATAAAATAGATTTTGCTACAAAGTGGAAGGCAAGGATAGCAAAGAAGAAGGCTCTCTCCCCGCCCACCTCTCCCTCCGACCGTCGGTCGGCATGACATTAAGTTGGGGAAAGAAGTCCCCCAGCAGAATGTTAGAGAGAGAGAGAGAGAGAGAGAGAGAGAGAGAGAGAGAGAGAGAGAGAGAGAGAGAGAGAGAGAGAGAGAGAGAGGCAAGGAAGAGTTCAATAATTTGCCTTTTTTTTTTTGTCAGTGAAATCTATATACCATTCTAAAAAAAAAAAAAAAATTTACAGTTGTGCAGTATTGTACAGTCGAAGTCATCAATTCTGAGACACATATTTACGAAGCTGTCTCGGGCTAAGTTGAATCTCCTTATACATTCTTTGCCAGCTATTTGTATTTGAGAGGTTCGTTTACTCAGTTCAAAATGTATCAGCATTAATGATTGCGACTGTTCATGGATTTCAGTGTAAGCTACGGTAAATGTCATCTACGTGTATCCCCTTCTTCAGTTTATAGTTTACTCCATAGACCTCCAACTAACTTACAGAAGACCTCCTTTTGAGATAAATTTGCACATTTTTCGTACGCAAAATTTCCCGGACAAAGGCCAGTCCCTACTAGATTGCAGGATCACTCGCCAGGAAATAATCGACAACTAAATGTCACGAAAGGTCTTAAAAGTGAAAACAAATGGGGCAAAGGATCTTAAGATCACTAAAGTAGTGGTGCGAACGTCTTAAAATATCAAAACTAATGGGGCTAAACGTGAGGGTGAATGGGGTTCAGAAAAACACCCCCTTAAGCTATTGAATATGAATATAAAGATCATTGACCCCATGAACCTCTAAGCCAAACGTTGTCAATATTGTGCTCCTCCTCAAATGGTGTTTACATTCAACACGATCCTTGAATGACTGTTTAGAGTTTATCACTTAAGGGGGTAGTACTCGTGTGTTATGGACCTCCTTCTCCCTCATGATTACCATATTAGTTTTGAGGTTTTAAGACGTCCGTTCTGTTAGTTTGGCGATTTTGAGACCTTTCGCCTCATTTTTTTGTCAATAATAAGACCTTTTGTGCCCTTTATGTGTTGATTTTTTCATGGCGAGCGATAGCAAGCCTCTAATTTTAGAAGAAACCGGCCTTTGGCCGGTACATTCTTCTACCGAAAAATGTACAAATATATCTTGAAAGGGACCTAGGGGGTATTTTTCTAAGCTTGATGGAAATCTAGCGAGGAAAGTCAAAAATAAATAAATAAATAAATATATATATAAAAAACCAAGCACTACTCCCTTAACTTATATAAAACACAGAGAGAGAGAGAGAGAGAGAAGGAGTAAGAGTGTGAGTTTGAGTTTGAGAGTTTGAGTGGCAGGGGGCGAGGCTTGGGAATTAAGAAAAACCTCTGGTTAACAACTCTGCCCACACCAACACCAATACCCACATAACTACTACCACAACAACACTCAAATAACTACTACCACAACAACACCCACATAACTACTACCACAACAACACCCACATAACTACTACCACAACAACACCCACATAACTACTACCACAACAACACCCACATAACTACTACCACCCACATAACTATCACACCCATACCACTATAACCATCATAACGACTATGCCCACACCCACATAACTACCAAACCACACCACTACTTTCGACACCACTACCAGCATCCACATAAATTCCCAACAGCACCACTAACACCATAACTACTAGTCTACTACCACCCACAGCAACACCACGATCAAGTATAAACACCAACATAGCATCCTATTTAACACCACTACCATTACCAACATAACTATAACAAATCAAAACCATAAAATAGCTACACCATTAATTAATACCAACACACTAATATAACATACTTCATTTGTATAGATCGCCTACATAGTCATACATTTTACAATTACTTTATACCTAATTTTATTATTGAGTAAACATAATAGCTAAGCCACTTGTCCATGTTGTCGGGAGATGGTGTGGCACAGTTGGCTAAATAAGTCGTGTCTCCGCTGTCGTTACGTTTTGCTCGCTGTGTGCTGTATTAATGTCTATCAGATGTTAAATAGGGTGGGTAAGTGTAGGAACATGTTTGTATATTTCATGAAGAAATGAAGCTTGGATATTGCCGATACCAATTATTGATCGAAATATACTTGGTGCAGCGACATCACTTATTTGGCCAAATGTACGTATGACTAAAATACCCAAACGTGCTTTGAGAGTAAATACATTCAGTTCCTAGTTCCAGAAATAGCATATAGTTTCACTATCTTGTTTCCAGTTAGTTGCAGCGTTGGTTACATCTATATTCTATTCATACTATTAAAAGTTATATATATATATATATATATATATATATATATATATATATATATATATATATATATATTATATATATATATATATATATATATATATATATATACAGAGAGAGAAAGAGATAGTTAGACAGATAGATAGATAAGTATATATTAACCCTCTGAGTATCATGAAACGTTTTGACAGTTTATTCTGGCTATCATTCGACGATTTTATACAGCTTAGGGAGGATCTGTGGGAATTAAAAGGATAAAGATTATCTCAATTAATCCTCTGACTTCCAAACACCCTTCCTAAATACAATCGTCTAATAATAACCAGAATAAACTTGAAATGCGTCATCGTATCTTCCAAGGGTTAAAAAGAAAGTATATTATATTAAGGGGTAGTGCTTGGTTTTGGTCTATATATTTATGTATTAATATATTTTTGAGTTTCCTCGCTAGACCTCCATCAAGCTTAGAAAAACACCCCCTAGATCCCTTGTCAAGATATATTTGTACATTTTTCGGTAGAAATTGTCCCGGCTGAAGGCCGGTTCCTTCTAAAATTAGAGGCTCGCTTTCGCTCGCCAGGAACAAATCGACACCTAAAGGGCACGAAAGGTCTTAATATTGACAACATGAAGCGAAAGGTCTCAAAATCGCCAAACTAACGGAACGAACATCTTAAAACCTCAAAACTAATATGCTAAACATGAGGGAGAAGGGGGCCCATAAAAAGCGAGTAGTACCCCCTTAACGAAGCACCATAAGATACAGTAGAGTTCCCATGCCTCCAGAGTGACCAGACCAACATTCCCCTCCATACTAAATCATAATTATATACTGTGTGTGGCCATCATTACCACACACACACACTTACTGAATCACTACCTCGGCCTACACACTCACACATGCGCGCGCGCGCACACACACAAGACTCATAACACATACACATACACTGGACACACTCACAACACACACACTTTCTGCATGGTAAAGCTTTTTACCAACTATATAAATCTAAAGTTAGAGATGTAATAGGCCCCCTAAAAACTTCAATAGGAGAAATAACAGAAAATGATTTAGAAATGTGCAGTACATTAAATAGTCAGTTTCTTTCCGTTTTCACTAATGAAAATTTGGCACAGATTCCAGAAGTCAATATGGTATATAGTGATAGTATAGAAAATATGTTAAGTACAGTTAGTATAAGTAGAAATGATGTGCTTAAGGAAATTGACAGACTGAAACCTCAAAAATCGCCTGGTCCTGACGAGGTATATGCTAGAGTATTAAAAGAATGCAGAGATGAGTTAAGTAGTCCATTAGCATTTATATTTAACAAGTCATTAGAAACAGGTTTAGTTCCAGAAGCTTGGAAGCTTGCAAATGTAGTTCCGATCTTCAAAAAAGGTGATAAATCGATAGCATCCAATTACCGTCCCATTAGTCTCACATCAATCATAGGAAAGTTGCTAGAGTCTATTATTGCTAGGAAAATTAGAAGCCACTTAGTAAAATTTAACTTAATAAATTCTTCTCAGCATGGATTCACTCAGGGACGTTCGTGCCTTACTAATTTGCTTAGCTTTTTCTCAGAGGTATATGAAGCAGTAGATAGTGACAAGTCATATGATATTATATATTTAGATTTCAGTAAAGCTTTCGACAGAGTCCCTCATGAGAGATTGATGAGAAAGGTTGAGGCACATGGAATAGGAGGGTCGTTGTTGGGATGGATTAGGTCATGGCTAATTGGTAGGAAACAGAGAGTCAGCATAAATGGTACCAAGTCAGAGTGGGGAGCAGTCAAAAGTGGTGTCCCCCAGGGATCGGTATTAGGTCCCCTGTTGTTTCTTATATACATAAATGACCTAGATTTAGGTATACTAGTAGGATAAGTAAATTCGCAGACGATACTAAAATGGGGAGATCAATTGATTCAGATAGCGATATAGAGTGCCTCCAAAGGGATCTAGATACCTTACATGAATGGTCAGTAAATTGGCAGATGAAGTTTAACATTGACAAATGCAAGGTATTAAAGATAGGGAAGATGCAAACAAATGTTAAATATAAACTAGCTAATTTAGAATTAGAAAATTCAGACTGCGAGAAAGATCTAGGTGTGTTTGTTAGCAATGATTTGAAGCCTAGAAAACAGTGTATAAGCGTTCGTAATAAGGCAAACAGGATTCTCGGGTTCATCTCTAGGAGTGTGAGTAACAGAACTGCTGATGTTATCTTAAAACTTTACTTGTCATTAGTGAGACCCCATATGGATTATGCTGTCCAATTTTGGTGTCCTTATTACAGAATGGACATAGATTCATTGGAGAGAATTCAGCGTAGAATGACAAAAATGATCCATAATATTAGAAATTTTCCGTATGAAGAAAGGTTGAAGAAATTAGGTTTACATTCGTTAGAGAGACGCAGAGTTAGAGGGGATATGATAGAGGTGTTCAAGTGGGTTAGTGGGATTAACAAAGGGGACATGACAAATGTACTAAAGCTCAGTGATAGCGAAAGAACTCGTACCAATGGTTTCAAATTAGATAAATTTCGTTTCAGAAAAGATATAGGCAAATATTGGTTTGGTAACAGAGTTGTAGATGGGTGGAATAGGCTACCAAGTGATATAGTGGGATCAAGAACGATAGGGAGCTTTAAGAAAAAATTGGATAAGCATATGGACGAGAAGGGTTGGGTGTGAAGGGGGATCAGCCGGGTTGGGCCAATCAGCGCTCTGCAGACCCCCGTAATCCTGCGTTAATCTCTAACCGGTTTGGTAAGATGATCCTCAGGGTATTAGAGTGTTGAGCCTATAATTGGGCTTTGTAATTGGGGTTGTGTGGGACAGGGATCTGCCTTGCTTAGGCCAATCGGCTTTCTGCAGACTCCCATTTTCTTATGTTCTTATGTTCTTATCACTCCCTCGGCTCACACTCAGTCACATACTCAAATACACACACACACACACACTTACTGTATCACTCCCTCGGCCCAAACCCACTCACATCTTGCTTATGGTAGTCCATCGTAGTCCGATGATGACGTTCCCTTCCTGCAAAGCAGGAAGAGAAAACATGCGCATAGAAGAGTTTAGAGTGCCGAGGGAGGTGCACAGTTCCAACTTCACTATCTTGGTACTGAACAGGGGTTGCTGATGGCAAGGGGGTGATCCAAGACGACCAGCTCCTGCTCAATACTGCAGGGGACTGCCGGGATTCCAGTTTGTCGGAAACCGCCAGGACGTGACCACAACGTCTGTTTTTCTCTCAGGGTGTGCTCCCCTAGCCTTTGTCTTACTAGACTAAACCACAAGGCAGTGGGTGTGTGCGGTTGTTGGTAGATGACAAGGATGCACATCATACCTCTGGGGGCCACCACATGCCCCGAGATCCCCTATTGATTTAGCCTGGGGTCGCAAGACACCCAGTTTCCGTGTGTGGCCCCGGGGAGGCACAATAGGAGTCTTGGTGATGGAGAGGCTATGTACTGGCAGAGGGACACTTACGCACTCGGCTCCCCTTGTCACCACAAGGGTTAGCCAGCGGCAGCAGCTGAAAGCGAGAATTGCATGCAAGCAAGCAGCACTACACCAACATGCTACTACACTAGTCGCATCACATCACCCTGTGTGATAACACCTTCCCTACCTCCCCGTCCTCATTCAGACTCCCCTCCCGCCCTCGCCACTACCCGCTAACCTTTCCTACCTCCCCGTCCTCATTCAGACTCCCCTCCCGCCCTCGCCACTGCCCGCTAACCTTTCCTACCTCCCCGTCCTCATTCAGACTCCCCTCCCGCCCTCGCCACTGCCCGCTAAAGCTCGGTTCACACATGCACGAGTTAACGTCACGTCCGTCCCCGACCAAGAAAATAGGCAGGATGGCATCAATTTGGAGGCCCCATATTCCGTTTCAACGGTTTTTGCCGCCGTTCTCATCCCGTTATATTCGTCTACACGCCGCCAGGCTGCGCCTAGACGACGATTGCTCCTGTGTGTGTCCATGTGTCCCCCCTGGGTGTCCCCGACATAAAACAAATTCTGGCAGTTGCCCCGACCCATACGGACCATTTTATGCATGCATAAAAAGGACGCCGCCCAGGCACGGCGAATTAAGGGTCGGGGACGGACGTTAATTCGTGCATGTGTGAACCGAGCTTAACCTTTCCTACCTCCCCGTCCTCATTCAGACTCCCCTCCCGCCCTCGCCACTGCCCGCTAACCTTTCCTACCTCCCCGTCCTCATTCAGACTCCCCTCCCGCCCTCGCCACTGCCCACTAACCTTTCCTACCTCCCCGTCCTCATTCAGACTCCCCTCCCGCCCTCGCCACTGCCTGCTAACCTTCCCCACCTCCCGCTTTCGCTATTCCCCGCACTTCCCGCACAAGGGCGGGAGGGGAGCACAACTACACACACACTTTCTGCATCACTACCTCCGCCTACACTCACTCACATACAAATACTCCGCACACTCACACACAAGAATCATAACACACAATTAACACCTCTCTCTAAACACACGCATGCTCCCTCACATTACACATTTACAACGGTGCTCAGGTTAGGGTGACAAATACTTTACATGTAATTAAAATATAGTTTCAATATATAAAACAGGTGAGATAAATCCACAGGATTTATCGAGGTCGTTTATTCCCATCATAACACCCCCCCCCCCCCCTACCCTACCACACCTATATTTTATAACAATATTTGCAATTCGTTATAATTTTAATATAAGTTGCAGATTACGGGTAGGTTGTATGGTAAATTTTTTTTTTTTTTTTTTAGCGTTCAGTTACAATATATATATATATATAT
>CM064513.1:1727785-1767785 GCA_032716605.1 Paralithodes platypus | reverse complement strand
AAATACACAGTACAGATAGATTGATATAGATAGATAGATAGATAGATAGATATATATATAGATAGATAGAGCAATATACATAAAATAAACCAAATGTATCCCGATATTGGCTATACAAAATCTCCCCCTGTCAGCTGACAAGGCTTCGACATCAAAGCTCAGATAAACCAACCCAGACCGAAGTACAGGCGCACCAAAAAGTTCCTGTCCTAACCTCAATGATTTATACTTTGGTTAAGGGGGAGGTACTCGCTTTTTGTGGACCCCCTTCTCCCTCATGTTTAGCATATTAGTTTGGAGATTTTATGACGTTTGTTCCCTTAGGTTGGCAATTTTGAGACCTTTCGCCTAATTTCTTTGTCAATATTAAGACCTTTCGTGTCAAGGTGTCGATTTTTTCCTGGCGAGCGATATCGAACCTGTAATTTTAAAAGGAATCGGCCTTCGGCCGGAACATTTTTCTACCGAAAAATTTACAAATTTATCTTGAAAGGGGGTCTAGGGGGTGTTTTCTTAAACTTGATGGATGTCTAGCGAGGAAACTCACAGATAAATTAATACGTACATATATAAACCAAATAACAAGCACTACCCCCTTAAGATGGCTGTAATACACACCAAGAAAGCTATTAACTCTTTGAAGACCATGACGCATTTTGACACTTTATTCTGGCTATCATTAAACGAGTTTAGACAGCTTAAGCAGGATCTGTGGGAATTCAAAGGGTAAAGTGTAGCTCAAGTTAACCCTCTAACTTCCATATACCCTTCCTAATCTGAGTATTTTTTTTGTTTCAGTTTCCTCCTTAGCCCACCATCAAGCTTGACAAAATACCTCCCAGACCCTCCTTTGAGAAAAATGTGTACATGTTTTCACCTTAAAATATTTCCTCCTATATTACAGGCTAGCTATCGCTCTCCAGGGAAAACATAGACACCTAAAAGGCACAAAAGGTTTTAAATTCGTCAAACTAAAGGAGCGAATGTTTTAAAATCTGAAGTCTGTTCTGGGTGTGGTGTCCCGAGTTTGAATCCCGGGAGGACCATATGCTTTCATTAGTTTATTCAAGTGCATTGGGGTTTGTAATTGATGACTAATGTTAAGAACGGGGGTGTTACATAAGAACGGGGTGTTACTTAACTAATGGGGGTAAAGATGAGGGTGAAGGGCGTCCAGAATACCCTAAACCTCCCTTTAAGGATGTAATTATAAATGTGTGCTCCATACTATTGATGGTGCCTGTACCCCCTTCCTGTTATCGTTATCAGGGGTGTTATCAGTATAGGAGGCATTTCACCATTTATATCATCATTATTATTACCCACACACCTTCAACACATATCCGGTTGGGAATTATGATATATTATAATTATATTAAGGGATATTTGGTAGCGAGGCCGGTCTATATGATCTGTGCCCCATGAATATTCCTTCCTCTCACTTAAGGGGAGGTATTTAGTTTGTTCCCTAGACCTCCATCAAGCTTAAAATTACACCCCCTTGAGCCCCTTTCAAGATAAATTTGTACATTTTTCGGTAGAAAAATGTCCAGGCCGAAGGCCGGTTCCTCTTAAATCACAGGCTCGCTATCGCTCGCCAGGATAAAATCGACACCTGAATGGCACGAAAGGTCTTAATATGGGGTGAAAGTTCTTAAAATCGCTAAACTAATGGGGCAAACGTTTTATAATATCAAAAGCAATGGGGCTAAACATGAGGGAGAAAGGGGTCAAGAAAAAAATCCCTCAAGTGGAGATCTCCCCTTAAACATTAGGCCTACCATAGCGTGGTTGGGAGTATGCACATGATTAGATTAATATCCAGTATTCGAGAATGGATAATAAGTCGTAGGCGTGTGCATAAACCTTTAAGGGGAGATCTCCACTTGAGGGATTTTTTTCTTGACCCCTTTCTCCCTCATGTTTAGCCCGATTGCTTTTCATATTATAAAACGTTTGCCCCATTAGTTTAGCGATTTTAAGAACTTTCACCCCATATTAAGACCTTTCGTGCAATTCAGGTGTCGATTTTATCCTGGCGAGCGATAGCGAGCCTGTAATTTAAGAGGAATCGGCCTTCGGCCGGGACATTTTTCTACCGAAAAATGTACAAATTTATCTTGAAAGGGACTCAAGGGGGTGTAATTTTAAGCTTGATGGAGGTCTAGGGAACAAACTAAACACCTCCCCTTAACCGTCCTGGTGGTGTAATGGTTAAGGTGTCAAAAATCGGTGTGTGATAACCCGGGTTCGAATCCCGGCGGATCATATACACTTTAATTAATTTCATTGGGGGTGTTTGGTGTTGTGGTGAACTTAATGAACTATAGAGATTAAGGTTTTGGTACAGTTGCACTCATTATTAAGGGGAGATCTCCACTGGAGGGATTTTTTTCTTGACCCCTTTCTCCCTCATGTTTAGCCCCATTGCTTTTGAAATTTTAAGATGTTCGCCCCATTAGTTTGTCGATTTTAACAACTTTCACCCCATGTATGTAACTTTTAAGACCTTTCGTGCCATTTAGGTGTTGATTTTTTCCTGGCGAGCGATAGCGAGCCTGTAATTTAAGAGGAACCGGCCTTCGGCCGGGAAATTTTTCTACCGAAAAATTTACAAAATTATTTAGGGGGTGTAATTTTAAGCTTGATGAAAAAGTAGGGAACAAACTAAATACCTCCCCTTAAGTAGGGAACAAACTAAATACCTCCCCTTAAGTAGGGAACAAACTAAATACCTCCCCTTAAGTAAGTATTGGCCTGGTTACCCTATCTGTGAAACGTTGTCAATAAAGTGCTCTTCCTCACATGGTGTTTATTTTCATTCTGTCTACTGTTCAAACTATATTTTTATCATTATTAAGTAACCACACTTTCTCTGGACCCCCTTCTCCCTTTAGTTTAGCCCCATTAATTTTCTGATTTTATAACGTTTGGCCCATGATTTTGGCGATTTTAAGACCTTTCACCACATATCTTTCTCAATATTTAGACCTTTTGTGCCATTTAGGTTTTGATTTTTCCCCGCGAGTGATAGCTTAGAAGGAACATTTGTCTACCGAAAACTGTACAAATTTATCTAAAAGGAGGATCTTCGGGATATTCATTTAAGCAAATAAATCAATCAATCAATCAATAAATAAACACTTCCCCCCTTAATACACTGGCTATCCTTATGTGTTTAAAATGTAATATATACTTTCAAAACAAACAAACTAATATTATTTTTATTAATCTCACCACCACACCCCCAATGAAATTAATTAAAGTATATATGATCCACCGGGATTCGAACACAGGAACCGCAAAATATAAAGACCTACTATCTTATCAAAATCACTATGTGGAAATAACGCATTGAAGATTTAGCAAAACAATATTATGAACAAAAAATATATAGGCCTATACAGTATATATATATACCGGTATATATATATGAACCAGTAATACCTACTATGAGAAAATACAAAAAAAAAAAACTTATTCACTTCAAAAAATTATATATTTTTACCATCGAAATCAAAAGGTTTTAGTAATTGTTTTACTCATTAAACTAATTGAAATGAGGCGGAGTTTTTTTTTTTTCAGGGAATTCTTTCTTCAGGTTGTCAAATATTAAACATTGGGGTATTTTATATAAAAAAACGATTGAATTTAACTTAATTTGTGTTTTATTGACTTATTTATCTTACATCACATTAGCAATTAAGGGGAGATTTCCACTTGAGGGATTTTTTTCTGGACCCCTTTCTCCCTCATGTTTAGTCCAATTGCTTTTTAGATTTGAAGACGCTCGCCCCCTTTAGTTTGGCGATTTTAAGAACTTTCGCCCCATTTCTGTCAATTTAAGAACTTTCGTGCCATTTAGGTGGCGATTTTTTCCTGGCGAGCGATAGCGAGCCTGTAATTTGAGATATCCCGGCCTTCGGCCGGGACATTTTTCTACCGAAAAATGTAAAAAATTATCTTGAAAGGGGGTCTAGGGGGTGTAATTTTAAGCTTGATGAAGTTCTAGGGAAGAAACTAAATACCTCCCCTTAACCCCTTCAGCACGATGATGTCTTTTTACCTGATTATGGCTAAAAGTAGACGATTTTACACAGTTTACGCTGTTATTCAGAAGGTTTCCTGAGATAGTATTTACCCCTTTGAGGATAAGAAATAATTGCCCATACAAATTGACGGAAAAATCGCTCGTGTGACACCACCTTTTATTAGTCAAGTTTGTCATAACAAATCCGTAGTTATGCAATAGTTTTGAACACATTTGAACATTGAAACGTCTGAAATTTGAACATCCCTGGCTAACCAAAACTAGTCATCATATTACCGTCAATTTGTATGGGCAATTGTAGTCTGGCAGCCTCAAAATTCAACTTCCGTAAGATTAAAACTAACAGAATCTACTTTTTATCTAGTTTCCAATTCCAAAGCGAAAGAGCCTCAAAATAGTACGAAAAACAAAATACTCATAACAAATTGCCGGAAAATAGTACGAGAAAATACTTGCTACTCAAATATTGCCGGATAATGCGCAGGACTGAAGCCGGTGTCACACGAACGCCTTTTTCCTCAACGTATATCCATATCACTGGTCTGGCAGCTTATGTGTTAACCCGTTCTTTACCTCCGACGTCTTTCTTTATTATATTCTAGCTATATTCAGATGATTTTGTGCAGTTTAACCCCTTCAGACTCATATGACGCAGAGGTTGCCAGATTAGCAATAAGAAATAGAGTTCTCTCACTCTTATAATTACCTCTCCAAAATTAGTTTTCTGCCCACAGCTAACTCAAAGACAACTGCAGAGGTTGAAGTAATTAAACTAAAGGTTTCTACATACCCCTGATGGTAACAAAGGTTTTAAAGTATCCCCAATAGGCTCAACACAGCTAACTCAAAGACAACTGCAGAGGTTGAAGTAACTAAACTAAAGGTTTCTAAATACCCCTGATGGTAACAAAGGTTTTAAAGTATCCCTAATAGGCTCAAAATCGCGTCATATGTCGGAGAGGGTTAAGAAGGGTCTGTGGTAGTAATAAGGGATAATTATGATAGTTCGAAGCCTGTTAACTGCTGGAGGCCTTTCTTAAACTGAATAAAATCGTCTAATAATAGCCAGAATATAATGAAAAGAACGGCACCGGTACTGAAAGTGTTAAACTATTAGGAGCATTCGGTCACTTAACCCTTTCTGTACCGGCGACGTCTTTTGTATTATATTTAAGCTATTTGAAACCATTTTGTGCAGTTTCAGAAGGATCGATGTGGTAATAAGGGTTAAGTGAGATAGTTCGAAGCCTGTTACTTGATTGAGGTCCTTTTTAAACTGCATTCAATCGTCTAAATATAGCTAGAATAAAACATAACAGACGTCGCCGGTACAGAAAGGGTTAACTATACTTCCGGTCCAGTTTCCGATACCAAAACAAACGATCCCAGAAATGTTGTCAGGAAAAAACAAATGTTGGCTATCTAAGTCGACGATACAAACGCTCGTGCTTGTCGTTTTTCTGGCCCCCCTTCTCCCTCATGTTTAGCCCCTTTAGTCTTCAGATTATACAACGTTTATCTCATTAGTTTGGCGAATGTAATACCTTTTTTCCCTGGCGAGCGATAGCGAACGTGTAAATTAGGAGGAACCGGCCTTTGGCCGTAATATTTTCCTATCGACAAATTTAGAAATTTATCAAGTTTGGGGATATTGGGGATGTTTCTTTAAAATTAATGGAGGTTTCGGGAGGAAACTAAAAAGAATAATATATAAATACATAAATCGATCAATAAATAGACCATTCCCCCTTAACGGAGTAAAAGCAGGACTGATTTTTGTTTTCGGTGTGCAAGCCAGTACGTGTTGTATTTCCACACGACACGGCCGAGTTACCGATGCCAGGTGAAAGGTGGATGGATAGATGGCGTCACCGGAGAGATTTTACAGTCATTCACTGGAAGAGCGGTTGTACTTCTTTACTTGTTATAATGGAACTATCCTAGAATACCGACCATCAGGAGTTTGCTATGTTCTATATCTGATCGTAAGCTTACCCTGGAAAACTACAAATATTTAAGTTTGTTGTTTTGTTGTGGCTAAACACACGTTTAACCTAGAATACTGGGCTGCGTTCAGCCACAATTCCGTAGCAATACGTAATGCAGCGTATTGTTGTTAACCAACACTGGCCTATCATCACCTATAGTTGCAATACTCTAGTCTAACTATTCTCACAGCTAACCTAGTATTCTGCCTAACATAAGCTATAGTTGCCTTGCTCTAACTAATCCCACAGCTAACCTAGTATTCTGCCTAACATAAGCTATTGTTGCCTTGCTCTAACTAATCCCACAGCTAACCTAGTATTCTGCCTAACATAAGCTATAGTTGCCTTGCTCTAACTAATCCCACAGCTAACCTAGTATTCTGCCTAACATAAGCTATAGTTGCCTTGCTCTAACTAATCCCACAGCTAACCTAGTATTCTGCCTAACATAAGCTATAGTTGCCTTGCTCTAACTAATCCCACAGCTAACATAGTATTCTACTTATCATAAACTACAATTGAAATACTCTACCTGATATTATAGCTAGCTTACACTGTTAGGTGAAAGGTGGGTGACGTCACGAGGAAGTTTTCCAGTCATTCTTTTTGGTGTGCTGTGAGGAATGTTATGTGTATGAGCCTGTGTTTATATACCTCCCATCACGCTATACCTTCTCCGCCATACTGCACCGAGCAACTAATTTGTTTTGAAACCAGATCCGTATTGGCAGTATGGAAATCGAACCCTGCAGAATTTAGCTGTGAACAAAATATGCTAAGCTGTATTCAAGCTAACCTGGCAGAAATTGGTAATGCTGCTTTTCTTTTTTTGTGATGCCGCCTTTATTTAATATTGTCAAAGGCAGCGTTACCAATTATTGCCAGGTTAGCTTGAATACACTTAACCAGTGGATCAAAGCCAAAAAGTTAATTAAGCAAAGTAAAAAGACCCTGGAGTCACATGTTGCGAATCAAAGTAAAACAACCCCGAAAGAATTCTATAGTTATATCAGAAAGAAAAAAGTAGTTACTTCAACTGTTGGACCGTTAGTCGATGAAAAAGGAGAATACACCAAAGACGAAGTACAAATGAGTAATGCCCTCAATACCTTCTTTGCATCAGTTTTTAAAACGGAAGACCTCAGTGATATCCCTACACCATCGCCGATTCAGATTGATAATTCAGATATTCTAAGCAATATCACCGTTACAGAGAGGGAAGTATTGAATTGTTTAGAAAAACTCCAGGTAAATAAAACGCCTGGACCTGATACAATCTCACCTAGAGTCCTAAAGGAAGCTAAGGATGAGCTCTCCAAACCACTGACATTGCTATTCAATGAATCCTTGCAGTCTGGGACTATGCCTGATCAGTGGAAGCTAGCCAACGTAACACCGATATTCAAAAAAGGCAGCAAATCCCTACCCAGTTACTATCGTCCAATTAGCTTAACCTCAGTTGTATGTAAAATGCTAGAAACACTCATAAGAGACAGACTCGTAAATCACTTAGAGGAAAATAACATACTTAAAGATACTCAACACGGCTTTCGTAAAAAACGTTCCTGTTTAACAAACCTCTTAGACTTCTTCCACGATATCCTCAACCTCTACGATGAGAGTAAAGCTGTAGATATTATATACCTTGATTTTCAAAAGGCCTTTGACAAAGTTCCCCCACAAACGTTTACTGCTAAAACTAAAAGCGCATGGAATACAAGACGGTATGTTGAAATGGATAGAAAATTGGCTCAGCAACAGAAAGCAAAGAGTAGTCATAAACGGTAAGGCATCTAAATGGACCAATGTAAGTAGCGGGGTACCCCAGGGATCGGTACTAGGACCATTTCTCTTTCTAATTTACATCAACGACATAGATGAGGGTCTCACCTGTACAATCTCAAAATTTGCTGACGATACAAAAATTGCAAATAGCATACTCTCAAAAGAACAAGTTGACGATATGCAACACAATCTAGATAAGTTGTCATGTTGGGCCCAAATTTGGCAAATGAGTTTCAATGCGGATAAATGTAAAGTACTACATATCGGATACCAAAATCAGAAAGCCAACTATTTGATGAATGGCAATCAGCTTAAGAATGTAAACAGAGAAACCGATCTGGGAGTAACAATATCGAGTAACCTAAAACTGAGTCAACAATGTTCAGAAGTTGTTAAGAAGGCAAACAAAATAATTGGCTTTATAGGCAGGTCATTTGAGCATAAATCCAAAGAAGTTATCCTAACCCTTTTACAATTCCTTAGTCCGCCCTCTTCTGGAATACTGCGTTCATTCCTGGTGCCCTTATTACCAAAAAGATATAGACAAGCTAGAACGAGTTCAACGTAGAGTTACCAAAATGATACCTAGCCTAAAGAACAAACCATACGAGGAGCGTCTTGGAGAATTAAATCTATTTCCTTTAACCCAGCACAGATTAACCCATAACTGTCGGCGCGCGACATATGTCGAGTGAAATAAATTTGGACTATGTGGCGGCGCACGACATCTGTCGAGCACCATTTTCAGCACGTAATGTTGCTGAGAGAGAAAGAGAGCTGAGCGGTGGGACGAGCGTAGTAACCATATGACCGGTCCCCACCACCGCGGTGGACATACTGAACTGTATCCCACCCTTCTCCCCCTCTTCTGCTTCACTGCACAGGGAATTATGTAAGGAAATTGCCTTATTTCATGGTTTTTGCACTCGTGTTGCGCGCGATCGTTGCAAGAGAACCAGTGGTCGTACAAGGATGGTTCGGGTGTGATTGGAAAGCTCTGTTTACGCCCTTTCAGGGATAGATACTTGTTTTACGCTCTGGGTCTTATTTAGGCATGAAAATGAGCACGGAAACAACCCTATTTAGGGTAAAAAAAAAACGCTGGGCGCTATGGTCAAATAGACCACCTAGCCCGCTAAATAAGGGTTAAGAGGCGACTTAATTCAAGTGTTCAAAATTATCAAAGGCATCGACAACATGAACTGTAGTAAGTACTTCACTATCGACCAATCTAATTACACGCGGTGAAACGGGTGCAAAATTATTGGTAAATCTTTTAACTCACACGAAGCTAAGAATTTCTTCTTCAATCGAGTTGTCAACTTATGGAATGGGCTTCCCCGAGATGTTATAAACTACAGCACCGTTGATTCATTTAAACTTCGCCTAGACAAATATCTCGCATCAAACCCGCAACTGACTGCATTTGTAAATGAATAACTTTATTTTATCCTCCCCTCAGTTACTAACCCATCTGTCCCCTACTAACTTCCCAATCCTGCCACGGACATTAGCTCCAGGGCAGTAATTCCCTTTCCAATGTTCCCTTACCCACTCTAAACCACTGTTTGGACACTTGATCCTCAGTGTTTTGGAGGACAAGCAGCCTAGAAGGGTCACTAGAACTGTTGTTGCTTGATTTCCTTTGTACTCCTTTGATCACACGTCCCCTTGTATGTTTTTAATTCCACCCCCAGCCAAACGATTCTATTAAATTTAAAAAGAACATCTCGGTTTCGGTTAGGAGTTAAAAGTATCAATTAACCTATTGACTCATAGTAACCGAAGAACTTAAGCTTTTTATTAATTATTAACCTGATATTTGTATTTCGGAGGTGCCTTTATAATGTACCGAGGCTTCGAAGTACATACATACATCAATTTTAAAGACCGAGTGCTCCACACGAAGTGCAGTTCCGGTCTCACGTCCTAATGGCGTCGTTCCAGGCAATCCTGTTAAGAGCTGCCTCACTTGTCAGGTTCCTCGATTCAAGATCAGACCGTAAGGTCTGATCCCACGTCTTTCTTGGTCCGCCCCTTGGTGCAGCTCCATCCAGCTCCATCCACGTTCACGTACATCCACCTTTTCACCTAAATTAGTTCATCCATCCTTTCCACATATCCAAATCATCCAAGCCTGCTAGTATGCATCTCATCACTGATACTCTTGATACCTAACCTTTTCCTCATCTCTTCACTAGATATCTTATCTTGCAGTTTGGCACCACATATTCACCTCACCATTCTCATTTCATTGTGTTCCATTCTGTTAATATCATCCGCTTTGACAGGCCACGTTCCTGAAGCATATGTCATTTCACTTCCAACACATGAAATGTACACCTTTCCCTTCAAGGGGAGAGAGAGTCTTCTCATGGTAAGAAGTGGCAACAGTTCTCTGAACTTTGCCCAGCCACATCTTATTCTGGTGATAGTGGCAGCCTCAGCCCCACCACCGGCAGAGATGGTATCTCCCAAGTAGCAACACTTGTCCACCAGCTCCAGTGTCTCATTGCCAAAGTTAAACACTCTCGAGCCGGTCATTGAACACAAGCTCTCCTTTGCATATTATGCATACAAAATTCTAAATTTCGGACTTCTTCCTTGGTAGAGGTCTCTTTATTCTAGAGCAGGGCTTCTTCCCATGGTGTACCCAGCAGCGGCAGACGCTACACTGTTGAAGTCATGCCCACCTCTTTTCTGCATACTGCGCATGGGTATACACCACTTTATTCTACCTTTCCAAGCCCTAATCTACTGTGTGAAACCTAACTTTTATTTATAATAACTCTTAATCCTTTACTTGCCATCCCCTCTCTCCAACTTCTAAACTTGGCCTCGGCATCCCGCACACTATCTGCGATAAATACTAAGTCATCTACGTATAGCAGTTCCCAGGGGAGCCCAGCTTTGAAATCACCAGAACTAATGACCGCGACTGTACTTCTTTAAGGGGGGTCACCGGCTTTTTTTTTTATCTTTCTATCGTTTTCTCTGTTTGCCTGGCTTGTATCCATTCGGGCCCATTCAGCCAACTGTTTTAAGACGTTTATCTCCATCCAGGTGTCGATTTCTTCCTGGCGAGCGATAGCGAGCCAGCATTGTATGGAAAAATCCGGCTTCGCCGGAGACATTTTTCTATCGAAAAATGTACAAATTTAGCTTGCTGTCAAAACAAAAATATATATTATATTGTGGCTCGCCAAGAAAATATTGACACCTGGATGGGGGTAAACGTCTTAAAACAGTAGGCTGAATGGGGCCGAATGGATACAAGCCAAGAAGAGGGGAAGAGAAAGATAAAAAAAAAAGCGAGGTGGGCTCCCTTAATGCTATGACTGTGGGTAGAATCACTACAAGCAGACAGCGAGAGGTGCCCCGATAATGTTATCTGATAGTGGTCAATGTCACTCACTTAGTCCTGTATAGCACTACTTAAGCCGGTATCACACGAGCGCTATTTCCCTCAACATTTATACTCAACAATCTGGCAGCTTATGAGGTCAATTTTTTTTATATTTCGGTTACCTAAATTCATCTATCATCAGTCTAGTTTAAGATACCAGTGTCAAATATTCCAGAAATGTTGCCAGATAGATGTTGATCATCGAATGTTGACTATAAAAGCTCTCGTGTGATACCGGCTTTATAGACTCCAACTTTACCGTATATATGATAACTCGATTTTCGGGTTTATTTTGGTTAACGTGAGATGATTTTACGCTTTTTGTCACTCCTTAGTCCTCCATGGCCCTCCTAAAACACTCCCCCTTTCAACACGATGGAGATATTTTTGGAATTCAGCTTTACAATTCAGAGATATTTTTGGTTTATTCTGGTTAACGTGAGACGATATTCTGCATCTTGTCACTCCTTAAGCCGGTATCACACAAGAGCTTTTATAGTCAACATTCGATGATCAACATATTTCTGGCAACATTTCTGGACTATTTTGCACGGGTATCGGAAACTAGACTGTTGGTAGATGAATTTAAGTAACCGTAATATTGTAAATGTTGACCTCATAAGCTGCCAGACCAGTGTTGAGGATAAATGTTGAGTGAAAAAGCGCTCGTGTGATACCGGCTTTAGTTCTATATGGCGGCCCTTACAGATTGCACCTTTCAACAAGAGGGTTTTTTCTTTTTGGTTTATTGTGGCTAACATTGGACGATTTTTTGGTTTATTGTGGCTAACATTGGACGATTTTTTGGTTTATTGTGGTTAACATTGGACGATTTTTTGGTTTATTGTGGCTAACATTGGACGATTTTTGGTTTATTGTGGCTAACATTGGGGTATTTTTTGGTTTATTGTGGCTAACATTGGACGATTTTTTGGTTTATTGTGGCTAACATTGGACGATTTTTTGGTTTATTGTGGCATTGGACAATTTTTTGGTTTATTGTGGCTAACATTGGACGATTTTTGGTTTATTGTAGCTAACATTGGACGATTTTTGGTTTATTGTGGCTAACATTGGACGATTTTTGGTTTATTGTGGCTAACATTGGACGATTTTTGGTTTATTGTGGCTAACATTGGACGATTTTTGGGTTTATTGTGGCTAACATTGGGGTATTTTTTGGTTTATTGTGGCTAACATTGGACGATTTTTTGGCTAACATTGGACGATTTTTTGGTTTATTGTGGCTAACATTGGACGATTTTTTGGTTTATTGTGGCTAACATTGGACGATTTTTTGGTTTATTGTGGCTAACATTGGAAGATTTTTTGGTTTATTGTGGCTAACATTGGACGATTTTTTGGTTTATTGTGGCTAACATTGGACGATTTTTGGTTTATTGTGGCTAACATTGGACAATTTTTGGTTTATTGTGGCTAACATTGGACGATTTTTGGTTTATTGTGGCTAACATTGGGGTATTTTTTGGTTTATTGTGGCTAACATTGGACGATTTTTTGGTTTATTGTGGCTAACATTGGACGATTTTTTGGTTTATTGTGGCTAACATTGGACGATTTTTGGTTTATTGTGGCTAACATTGGACGATTTTTTGGTTTATTGTGGCTAACATTGGACGATTTTTGGTTTATTGTGGCTAACATTGGACGATTTTTGGTTTATTGTGGCTAACATTGGACGATTTTTAGTTTATTGTGGCTATCATTGGACGATTTTGGGTTTATTGTGGCTAACATTGGGGTATTTTTTGGTTCATTGTGGCTAACATTGGACGATTTTTTGGTTTATTGTGGCTAACATTGGACGATTTTTTGGTTTATTGTGGCTAACATTGGAATTGTTTTTGGTTTATTGTGGCTAACATTGGACGATTTTTTGGTTTATTGTGGCTAACATTGGAATTTTTTTTTGGTTTATTGTGGCTAACACTGGACGATTTATTTGTTTATTGTGGCTAACATTGGACGATTTTTGGTTTATTGTGGCTAACATTGGACGATTTTTGGTTTATTGTGGCTAACATTGGACGATTTTTGGTTTATTGTGGCTAACATTGGACGATTTTTGGTTTATTGTGGCTAACATTGGACGATTTTTGGTTTATTGTGGCTAACATTGGACGATTTTTGGTTTATTGTGGCTAACATTGGACGGTTTTTTGGTTTATTGTGGCTACCATTGGACGATTTTTTGGTTTATTGTGGCTAACATTGGACGATTTTTTGGTTTATTGTGGCTAACATTGGACGATTTTTGGTTTATTGTGGCTAACATTGGACGATTTTTGGTTTATTGTGTATCTTATCACTCAGTTAGTCCGATATGGCTCTCCTTATAGACCCACCTTTCTATACGACAAGATTTTCAGGTTTATTATAGCTAACGTTAAGGGGGTGACCTGTTTTTGTTCTGTCCCTTTCTATCTTTCTCTGGCTTGTATCCATTTGGCCCCATTCAACCTACTGTTTTAAGACGTTTATCCCCATCCAGGTGTCAATTTTTTACTGGTGAGCGGTAGCGAGCCAGCATATTTTTAATTTTTGTTTGACAGCAGGCTAAATTTGTAAATTTTTCGATAGAAAAATTTCTCCGGCGAAGCCGGATAGCTTCATATAATGCTGGCTCGCTATCGCTCGCCAGGAAGAAATCGACACCTAGATGGGGAAAACCTCTTAAAATAGTTGGCTGAATGGGGCCGAATGGATAAAAGCCAGAGAAAGAGAGAAAGGAAAGCAATAACAAAAAGCAGGTCACTCCCCTTAAACAATGATATGCCTCTTATCGCTCAGTCCTATATAACGCTACTTATAGACTCCCACCTTTCTATACGAAGCGGATATTTTCGGTGCATTGTGGCTAACATTGGACGATTGCATGTCTCTTTATCACTTACCGGTACTTAGTTCTATACGGCGCCCCTTATAGAGACTCCACCTTCCGACACACTAGAGATATTTTTGGTATATTCTGGCTAACGTTAGACGATTTTACGGCTCTTGTCACTTAGTTCCATATGGCGCTCATTTTAAGGGGAGATTTCCACCGTAGGGATTTTTTTCTGGACCCCTTTCTCCCTTATATTTAGCCCCATTGTTTTTTTGAGATTTTAAGTCGTTCACCCCATTAGTAATCGAGCTTATATTTCTTCCAAGTGGGAAGAGTCCACCAGTAAATAAGTGTGGAAATTTACATCCCGTTTTCTCCAGCCCTCCCGGAGTCACAAGGGGTTAGGGATCATAATGTATAGCCTCGTGTGGAAATGAAACAACTATAGCCATTCTGATTCAGGTACCGGAACGTCATTTTAACCCCTTCTCTACCGGCAACGTCTTTTTAACTTTAATCTGGTTGCTATTAGACGATTTTATTCAATTTCCATAGGGCCCCATCAATTAATAAGCTTCGAACTATCTCACACAACCCTTTTAACTACCACAAATCCTTCTCAAACTACACAAAACCCTCTAAATATAGTTAGAGTAAAATTAAAAAGACGTTGCCGGAACAGAAGGGGTTAAATCCACTTCTGTACCGGCAACGTCATTTATATTTAATTACAGCTACATTTAGACGATTTTATGAAGCTTAGGAAGGACATATGGTGGGCTAAAAGGATTAATCGAGTAGTTTGTAGCCTTTTAATGAGTAGACGGGATTCCTAAGCTGTTCAAGAGCGTCTAAATGTCGCCAGAATATAATCAAAATTACATCACCGGTACAGAAGGGGTTAAATCCACTTCTGATAATCTAACCCCTTCAGTACCGGTGACGTCCTTTTCACTTTTTTGTTTTTTGCTGGCTACTATTAGACACCTTTATTCAGTTTAAAAAGAGTCACCAGCAATCGACAAGCTTCGAACTATCTCACTTAACCCTTTTTACTACCACATATCTTCTTTAAGTCCATAAACTCGTCTGAACATAGCTAGAATAGAATTAAATAGACGTCGCTGGTACAGAAGGGGTTACGCGACCATAAATGTGTTATTATGATAAGCTTTGGTAAGAATCAAGGGGCATTATACAGAATAACTATACTGGGGTATTAGTGTGTGTGTGTGTGTGTGTGTGTGTATGTGTGTGTGTTTGGGGGGGGGGGGGGGGGTTAGTGTCTGTCTGTCTGGGCGTGTGTGTGTGTGAGGAAGGGGGGGGGGGGGGGGTATATGTGTGGGTGGGTGTATTCATTATATATTCGGTCGTGTGAGTGAAATAATCCGAGTCTTTCCCTCAAGGTTAGGTTGTGGACTAGCCCGGTAGGTGGGTGGAAGGCGTGGGAGGGTGATATCCAATAGTCCCCCTAGGAAATGATTCACTTAGGTAAGGAATGTGGAGCTACCGGGTTATTATAATACAAAGTGGTGTAACCGGAATCTCACCTGACGATCATACACCTTCTCTAAAGTTGATTTATTTATGTATTATTAACATTATTATTATTATTATTATTATTATTATTATTAACATTATTATTATTATTATTAACATTATTATTATTATTATTATTAACATTATTATTATTAACATTATTATTATTAACATTATTATTATTATAATTATTATTCTTATAATTATTATTATTATTAACATTATTATTATTATTATTATTATTATTATCATTATTATTATTATTAACATTATTATTATTATTATTATTATTATTATTATTTATCTTTACATTAATATCATATTATTTGTTTTAGTTTGCTCCCTGGTTACAAAACAAAAGAGTGCTTGGTGCAATTTGGCGGAGAAGGTGTAGCGTGACGGGAGGTATATATACAGTATATACATTAGTGATCCTCAATGTATCTTAGGAAAGAGGAAAATAAATAGTTATTCATATACAAATTCAACTGTATCGGAGGAAAGACGAAAATACAAAGTTATTAATTTACAGTTGCGGGTTTAAGGCAAGGTGTTTTTCCAAGCGATATTTAAAGAAGTTAAAGGTGCTGCACTCTATAACATCTCGAAGAAACCCATTCCACAAGTTGACAACTCGATTGAATAAGAAGTTCTTAGACTCATGTGAGTTAAGGGGAGATTGGCCGTTTGTTTGGTCTATTAATTCATTTATTGATTTTTTGTTTTAGTTTCCTCCCTAGACCTCCATCAAGCTTAGAAAAACATCTCCTAGACCCCCCTTCAAGATAAATTTGTACATTTTTCGGCCGAAGGCCGGTTCCTCTTAAAATTGCAGGCTCGCTATCGCTCACCAGGAAATAATCCACACCTAAATGGCACGAAAGGCCTTAAAATTGACAACAAAATGGGGCAAAAGGTGTTAAAATCGCCAAACTAATGGGCCGAACGTCTCATAATCTCAAAACTAGTGGGGATAAACATTAGGGAGAAGGGGGTCCAGAAAACCGACCCATGTCCCCTTAAAAGATTTATCAATGATTTTGCAACCATTTCCTCGCGAGAAATATGATTAGTCGATCGTAAATTACTTATTACAGTCGGCTACACGTTGTCGATGCCTTTGGTGATTTTGAACACTTGGATTAGGTCAATAATAATAATATTTTCAGTTAGCAATTTACAGAGTTGGTACCACATAGTATGTTACAAATATGACATGTACCAGCCTTGCATAATTCCAACTAAGGATAGCCCAATAAGGCCGTTAGGCGTATTTCCATTGGGGTCCTTGTGGGATTAGGTTAGCTGGGGAAAATGGGGAGGATAAAGAAATAGATACTTTAGAGAAAGTATTGCTAGGGGGTTATTTTAAGATACCTTACATCCTATAGTAAATATCAGTAATCCGTAATCAGTAATCATTTCAGTTTGGTTGGTCTATCTCTTATGTCGCATTTAGTAGTAGACATAAGCTTGGTGCTCCCTTCTCGCAGCTGTCCGGTTCAGGTGTTCCTTCAGGTCACCTCTTAATCTTCGTTGGGTAAAGGAAATATATTTATTCTCGTATGGTTTGAGAGAGAGAGAGAGAGAGAGAGAGAGAGAGAGAGAGAGAGAGAGAGAGAGAGAGAGAGAGAGAGAGAGAGAGAGAGAGAGAGAGTGACAGTGAGAGAGAAAATGAGAGAGAGAGAGAGAGAGATAGTGAGTGTGTGTGTAAGTGTGAGTGTATCGAAGTCACCACAAACCCTTATCTAACCTTATCGTTAACCCGGAAACCCGTACACCTATCACGTCACAGCACAGTTATTATACCATAAAGGGGGGGAGGGGGGGGGGGGGGATAATCTATGAAATCCCAGGTTCATATCTAAGTGTATAACTCATAATCACTAATATCTACATTTGTATAGTCGATATGAATTACATCATATATTTTCCAAGGATTTACTTATTCATGTTCAATATAATCGATAGGACATGCACGGCTGAACGCACTAATATTCAGGGTAGCCAATACAAAACGCAACATACATTCCGAGGGGAAAAATTCACTTCTAAACAGAATACTTGCCCATATTCATGATGGTCAATAAGAATAGTCATTACAAAAAAAGGCCTCATAATATCTCCAAGGAAAGTATCATCCATAATCAGCTTAGTCGATAACAAATATTTCATAAACCATCTGAGGAAGGAATGACACATATTCAGGATAGTCGAATCTGCATCATAAATTCTGTAAGGAATGATTCACCCATACTCAGAACAAGAGCTAATAAATCCATCATATATTATCTAAGGAATGATTCACCCATACTCAACACATAAGCTATTAAATTCATCATAAATTATATAAATAATGATTCACACATACTCAGCACATAAGATATTAAATGCATCATAAATTATATAAGGAATGATTCACCCATAACTCAGCACATAAGATATTAAATGCATCATAAATTATATAAGGAATGATTCACCCATAACTCAGCACAGGAGTTAATAAATCCATCATAAATTCTGCAAGGACTGACTTACCCATACTCTTCTCCTTCTTGTTCTTGTTGTTGGTGTTATTGTGTACGATGAAGGGCTTCCTCTCCCGGGGCCTCTCCGTACCCTCTTCATCTTCGTCGTCTTCCTCAGGGACCGCCAGGCTTCCCGTGGTAGGGGGCCGGCCGGGGGACAAAAACACAAAGTCGTCATGTGTGGGGGTGCCCTGTCCCCCTCGATTCCCCTGGGACCGAGTACCCCGGGGCCTCTTACCCGGTCTGGGGGGTCTCACCGCGGGAGGACCCCCACCGATTTCGCGAATGCCGTTGGATCCTGGTGACCATCTTCTGTCATTGTTGTGCGCGCGGTTAGACCACTTCTCAGAGTCCAAAGCATCGGTGCTGTAGGCGCGGTACTGGTCCATGCCGGAGGTTGAAGGGTGGGGTTCCTGCGGGGTGTAGCTGTGTCGGGCCAGGTTGTATCCCCGTGGTTCACCTGGGGCCGCCCGGTTGTAGGGGTCCTGGTCCAAGTGCCACATACGGGGGTTGGGAGACTCCTCGTTCGACATCTTTGGAAGCGCCGTGATCACCAGCGTCTTGTACGGAACTTCTTTTCCATCGTCAAGTACTGGATTTTCTGATTTAGGCTCAACTCAGTTTCAAAATACGGCTTGGATTAATATATTTAGTTTTGGTTCAGTTTCACAATAATGTCAAGGTTCAAATATCGGCCACTGTATCTCACCAACAACTACACACCACCACTTCACCTTGTCCCTTCACTAGTCTGTCAATAATAATCTTTTTTGGATTTCTATTGCAAAAAGATTACATGTCTGCTATTGCCGTACAAGTAATAATATTATGTTATTAGTAAAAAATATATCTGTGCATGATCAGTAAAAACAAAGGCTAGTAAATTGTCTAAAGTCAAACCTACCGTAATCAGGATAGAACAATACATTTGACAAGATATAACCCCTCTTTCTATTAATAGCTTATCAGAAATAGCCGACTGTTGTTATCTCATTCTGCTAAAGTAAACTAGGAACTCGACCTTTCGTCTGTTAGTCCAAGACATCGTCGGGTATTCGTGATTGTTTGTCTCTCTCTCTCTCTCTCTCTCTCTCTCTCTCTCTCTCTCTCTCTCTCTCTCTGAGTATATATATATATACCTATTTATAGTGTGTGTGTGTGTATCTGTGTGTGTGTGTATCTGTGTGTGTGTGTGTGTGTGTATCTGTGCGTGTGTGTGTGTGTGTATCTGTGTGTGTGTGTATCTGTGTGCGTGTGCGTGTGTGTGTGTGTGTTTGTGTGTTGTGTTCCTCCTATCACTATAGCCCCAGGTTGAAGCATTGGACAATAAAGGTCATGTTTATCAGCGTTTATCAGTGTTTCTCAGTCGCTATATGTGATTCCCCATCCTACACTCCATCTTCTCTTTGCCACACACATTTTTCTATATAATTACGAACCCATATTTCAAGTCGGTTATCATTTTGATTTGAACAATTTTAGACAAACATAGATGATTTTAGTATAAATGTTCAGAAAGAAGTATTCTGTAATTTGGTCTGCAGTATATAATGCAGTTTTTGTTGGATGTAATTAGACAATAACTGACTCAAAATTTGGCCTCACGTTTTATGTGTAATGATTTTGCTTCAGTAATATTGTTGTGTGTATATATAATTATATATGTATATATATATATATATATATATATATATATATATATATATACAGTATATATTGTTTTTTAAAGCTTAATGGATGTTTTAGGAGGAAACTAAAACAAATAATTAATTAATATATACATGAACAAATTAATTTAAATCTCTCCTTAAGATAGATAAAATAATATAATAAAAATAATAATAATACACATAAATACATAAATAAACAACTTAAATGCATTTGGCACTAACTTTACGATTGAATTTTTGAGTGTATGAAAATGTATCAATATCCTTTCCCTTCCGAGGTCAATCAGTGAACTTGACCTGTGCCGTTGACCTTTGAGAGCAATATTATGTTTTTATACTGACCTTTGCGAGCGTGAACTGAAAATACCTACCGAGCTAGGTGAATATAGATAGAACAATGCACTGATTTTGACATTTGATTTATATTTATTTATTGCCAGGGGGAAAATCGACACTTAAATGGCACGAAAGGCCTTAATATGGACAAACAAATGGGGCGAAAGGTCTTAAAATCACCAAACAAATGGGGCGAACGTCTTAAAAAAACAATAATAATTAACGAGTCCGGGACATTATTCCACCGAAAAATGAAAAAAAAAAAAAAATGATCTCGAAGGGGAGTTGTATTAATGCTTGATGGGGGTCTTGGGCTGCCTTTGGTGAACTTATTGTATTATGGAGGTCGTCCTTGTAGAGAGAGAGAGAGACAACTGTTTGAAGGGGGGAGTTGGCGTGACTCCTTTAAGTGGTGGTAAGTGACTCAAGTGGCTCTCTCTCTCTCTCTCTCTCTCTCTCTCTCTCTCTCTCTCTCTCTCTCTCTCTCTCTCGCCTCACACACACACACACACACACATATATACACGCAGTTCAATACTCCCAAACCCACCCACCCACCCCTCTCTCTTTCTCTCACTATCACACATACTATCAACACTCTCTCTCCCTCTTTTTAAATCCCTTCCTGCATTTCTTCCTGTCCGTATTTAACAGGTAATATTTCTCACATTCCCTTTCTTAATTGGATTCACTTTACGCAATACCTCTCTCTCTTAAGTTGTGAAAGACCCCCCTCTACCCTTTCTACCCTCCCTCCCTCCCTCCCTCCCTTCCTTCCTTCCTTCCTTCCTCTCTCACCGCCCCTACAGGACTTATCTGCACACCCACATTATTTTTACTCAACTTTAATTTGCTCTAACTTCTCTCTCACTCACTCACTCACTCTCACTTTCTCTCTCTCAATCCATCTATCCCTCCCTCCCTCTCTCTCTCTCCCATCCTCTCTCTCTCTCTCTCTCTATATATATATATATATATATATATATATATATATATATATATATATATCCAGTATATATAAAAACCAGCGCTGGGATGAACATCTTTATTGTGGGACGTTTCGGCTTACACTCAAGCCATCTTCAGCCTAAAGTAAGACAAAAAGGGCCTACATAATAGTCATTGATGATAACTTATACTCCCATCTTTATGTCTCAGGATTTCGACCAGGTGTTTTGTATGGTCTTCCAAAGATCCACAAACCTAATTGTCCCGTGCGTCCTATTGTGTCTGCCCTGCGTACTGTCAACTATAAGCTAGCTAAATTCTTGGTGCCAATTTTAACACCCATTACTTCTAACATGTATACAGTTAAGGATTCCTTCTCATTTACCAAAGAGATCTGTAACCATGTTTTTTTTCTGACTGTACAATGGCTTCTTACGATATAAAGTCCCTCTTTACACCCTTGAGAAAGTGGATATCTGTTGTGATGAATTGTTTCGAGAAGACCCTATTGTATATGGATTTAACAAACAACAATTTCATAGATTGCTTTCCTTAGCTGTTAAGGACTCAATATTCATTTTCAATGGTAATATCTTTAAACAGACCGATGGCCTTGCGATGGGTAATCCACTTGCTCCCATTTTAGGTAATGCATTTCTAACCTATCAGGAAAGAAACTGGATAAACAATTGCCCCTCTGCTTTAAACCCCTTTTGTATCGAAGTAACAATTGCCCCTCTGTTTTTAAACCCCTTTTGTATCGACGTTACGTGGACGACAAGTTTGTTGTTTTTAAATGTTCAACTTATGTTCCCCTTTTTCTTGATTACATAAACTCTAAACATCCTAACATGAAGTTCACTTGTGAAACTGAAGAAAATAATAAATTACCCTTTTTATATGTGCTTGTTGAGAAAAAGAACGACACTTTCATCACATCTGTTTATAGAAAACCCACCTTCACAGGGCTTACTACCAAATTCACTTCTAATATCCCCATCCAGTTTAAAAGAAATTTGATAGTCACATTAGTAACACGGGCATATCATATTTGTTCATCTTATTTTGCTCTGCATTTAGAATTGGAACACCTGAGAAACATTATGAACCTTAACGGCTTCCCACTTGATTTCATTAACACTTACATCGGCAAACAGATCAATAAATTACGTTCATCACCCAAAGAAGATATGGCAGTTCCGAAAGCTATTATATATTTTACAATCCCTTTCATTGGAAAAAAATCCTTTGCCATAAGAAACAAAGTAACTAATCTATTTCGGGACTTCTATCCACAGGTGTCATTGAGAGTTGTATTTAAGTCACAGAGTTCCTTGGGTAATTGTTTCAAGTTCAAAGACCGAATTCCCGAATCTCTGCAATCCTCAGTGGTGTATCTTTTCAAATGTAGTGGGTGTAATTCCACTTATATTGGACAGTCAAAGCGCCATCTCACTGCTAGGATTTCGGAGCATCGGGGTAGGTCATTCAGAACTGGTTTCCCTCTATCAAAACCTTCTCATTCGGCCATAAGAGAACACTCTGAAGCTTCAGGCCACCCAATACATCCTTCGGATTTCTCCATTCTTCACACAGCCGTAGACGACACCACACGCCTTCTATCTGAGTCTCTTTTATTTAAAAAAAACTACGCCCAACCCTGGGCACACACGAGACTTCCACCCCCTTACTTTGCTTCTAAGTATCTTGTGGTATGTTTTCCAGTTATATTATGTAGGTTCTCTTCATTATTATTCTTTTATTGATACTCCAAATTCTAAAGATAACTCCTTACCACCCCTTCTTATGAGTGCAATGTATACTAACTCCTTTCCCCCTTTGTACTATTTCAATGTGTTTTGCATTTTAATTAAAACTTAATTTGTAACACTTTTATATATTTTAGTGATTTTGTCTGATTCTCTGAATTATTGAATTAGTTTCTTAATTTTCAATTTCCATCTGTAATAATGTTACTCTAGTGGCTTTCTTATATAGTTTCACTGCCTTTCATGCTAATTTAATGTATTTCGTACATAACATGCATTTTCCGATTTTTCAAAAATCTTTGGTGTTTACAATTATATTTCCGCGACCCCATTCTACTTTAATGCGAACCCGTTTCCGCGACCCCATTCTACTTTAATGCGAACCCGTTTCCGCGACCCCATTCTACTTTAATGCGAACCCGTTTCCGCGACCCCATTCTACTTTAATGCGAACCCGTTTCCGCGACCCCATTCTACTTTAATGCGAACCCGTTTCCGCGAACCCATTCTACTTTAATGCGAACCCGTTTCCGCGAACCCATTCTACTTTAATGCGAACCCGTTTCTGTGAACCCATTCTACTTTAATGCGAACCCGTTTCCGCGACCCCATTCTACTTTAATGCGAACCCGTTTCCGCGACCCCATTCTACTTTAATGCGAACCCGTTTCCGCGACCCCATTCTACTTTAATGCGAACTCGTTTCTACACTTGTTGTTTTCAATATTGTCTCCCCCCTTTCCTACAATTTACTTGTATTTCGTGTTGCCAACCTACTTAATTTTAGTATATAATTTAATTATAATTATAATCATAATTCTCCTACACGTTTTAATTATTAACCATTAGTAATATGCAAATATTTATGTAGGCCCTTTTTGTCTTTCTTTAGGCTGAAGATGGGTTGTGTGTGTGTAAGCCGAAACGTCCCACAATAAAGATGTTCATCCCAGCGCTGGTTTTTCTATTTATTATACGCCTCCGCTTCCCCCGTGAAGAGAGCATCGCTTCTCTCTCTCTCTCTCTCTCTCTCTCTCTCTCTCTCTCTCTCTCTCTCTCTCTCTCTCTCTCTCTCTCTCTCTCTCTCTCTCTCTCTCTCTCTCTCTCTCTCTCTCTCTCTCTCTCTCTCTCTCTCTCTCTCTCTATATATATATATATATATATATATATATATAATTTCCTTCCTTCCTTCCTTCCCTTCTCTCCTCCCCGCCTTTACAAGACTTATCGTCACACACCCACTTTCTTTTTCTCTAACTTTAATTTTCTCTTAACTTCCACCGGGTCTCCTGTTAGAGTTATACCCTTATTCTTGCCTCTCTCTATCTATCTATTTCTATTTCCCTCTTCATTCCACTCACACACACTCCCTCTATCTATCTATCCAACCACCCTCTCTCTCTCTCTCTCTCTCTCTCTCTCTCTCTCTCTCTCTCTCTCTCTCTCTCTCTCTCTCTCTCTCTCTCTCTCTCTCTTGCAAAGGTTGATATGCAGTATTCCTATCCAACAACATAATTTTACATATAGGGACCTTTCTATGACCGATACCGGTTTCCCTTCCAAATGTCAGTTCAGCATCTCAAATAATTATAGTATCAACTCAATATTGTCTGATCCACAGCTGACCTCGTTCCCCTTAATAAAAAAAAAAAAAAAAAAAAAAAAAATCAATCACTCATTATCCTTTGAAGTGCTGGGTTAACCCTTTCACTACCGGGGATATCTGTTGTTTTATTTCGGCTATATTTAGACGATTTTACGCAGCCGAAGAAGGATATGTTGTAGTTATATTAAGGGAGTTACTTGAGATAGTCTGTAACCTTTTCATTGTTACACGTCCGTCCTAAGCAGATTAAAATCGTCTAACAATTGCCGGAATACACTGAAAGGGGTAATCAAATCCTCACTAAAACTAAGTGTGCTAATTGTCCACTTGCGAGTTTCGATCTATAATGAATTTGGAGCTGTAGACATCCATATTTAGCAGAATTACCAGATACAATACGGTCATAGTACATTCATAAATACGGTCATAGCACATTCAATACGGCCATAGCACATTTAATACGGCCATAGCACATTCAATACGGCCATGGCACATTCAATACGGTCATAGCACATTCAATACGGCCATAGCACATTTAATACGGCCATAGCACATTAAATACGGCCATAACACATTCAATACGGCCATAGCACATTCAATACGGCCATAGCACATTTAATACGGCCATAGCACATTAAATACGGCCATAACACATTCAATACGGCCATAGCACATTAAATGCGGCCATATCACATTCAATACGGCCATAGCACATTAAATACGGCCATAGCACATTAAATACGGCCATAGCACATTAAATACGGCCATAGCACATTCAATACGGCCATAGCACATTCAATACGGCCATAGCACATTAAATACGGCCATAGCACATTAAATACGGCCATAGCACATTTAATACGGCCATAGCACATTAAATACGGCCATAGCACATTCATAAATACATAAAACCCAATTTAACATACCCTTCATCCATCAAAAACGTACATTATTATTGTATTTCTATTTGATATCAATGGTTACGGCTCCAACTTTCTTATAGCCTGAAACTCGCAAGTGGTCAATTGTCAGGTCAGTGTCCTCTATTATCCTCCCTTTAGTACAGTTGGTCAAAGAAGTCGTGTGTCCGCTGTCATTTCGTTTTGCTAGCTGTGTGCTGTATTCATGTCTGTCAGATGTTGAATAGGGCGTGTGAAGGTAGGAAAATGTTTGTATATCTCACTCGCAACGATGAATTAATGCTTAGATAGTGCTGATACCAATTACTGATCGAAATATACCTGGTGCCGCGACATCACTTATTTGGCCGACTGAACAAGCCCTAGATGATTCTCAAGTGGTGTGTGTGTTGTCAATAAACAGGACGATGAATCATAATTGAATTCTCCACAGTCCACCGTGAGTTTCTCAGGAACGGGCATGCAGTTTTAGCTCTAAATGCACACAAGATATTTAGTGAGTCATATCTATCTGCATGCCAACTTACAGACCAATATTTCAGGGTGTCAAACCGGAGCAATTTTGTGTTTAAACTTGAATGAATATGAGAAGGAATACAAGAAAATAACATGAAATAGCATTGTTTTGGCCATTATATTATATTATATTACCTCCAAAGACATAATTTGAACTATAAACCTCAATTTTATCTTTACATACATAAAAATAAAGACTAAAAACAATTAATATTATTATTATTATTATTATTATTATAACTCGGGTTTCCGTTGACACCCTGCAGTATTTTATCCACCGATGGTCTATGATCCCCCAAAACAACAAGAACAAAAACAAACAAAGTCGAATATTCAAAGGTCTTCGTTCTTCGACGCAGGCAACAATGAACCTAGTACGACCTTGCGGTGAAAAAAAAAATGTAGGGTAAATGTTATCAGGTGATCATCAGCAACACAGCACCAAGGAAGGCGGGGGGAGTGGGAGGGGGGAAGGGAGGGGGAGAGGGAGGGGAGGGCGAGGGGAGGAGCGGGGGGGGGGGAGGGCGGGGGGAAGGAGGGCGGGCGGGGGGGGAGGGCGGGGGGAGGGCGGGGGGGAACAAGTGAAAATAATGAAAACTAACGAGCAGACAGGGAACGGGATACCTTCATTACCGTCATTGGGGCAGATCTGGCTGCATTAACACCTCAGTTAAGGGGAGATGGCTCGTTTTTCTGGCACCCCCTTCTTCCTCATGTTTAGCCCCATTCGTGTTCAGAGTTTATGACGTTTGACCAAGTACTTTGACGATTTTAAGGCCTTTCGACGCATTTCTTTGTCAATAGATCTTTCGTATCATTTAGGTGTCGATTGTCTCCTGGCGAGCCTGTAACTTAAGAGGAACCGGCCTTTGGCCGGGAAATTTTTCTATCGAAAAATGTAAACATTTATCTTGAAGGGGGTCTTGGGTGGGTGTTATTTTAAGCTTGATGGAGGTCTAGGGAGGAAACTAGAACAATAATAAAAATATACATAACTGAGCGAATAAATACGCCCCTCCCCCCTTAACACAACCCGCTCCCACACATTCTCTAATCTTGACAAGTGCATTAAGAACGACGTTAAACCCAAGAAACGGGAACTACATTGCACTTGGAAGCAATATAGATGAAGCCAAATTTACTAAACAAAATATTAAAAAGCGCAATATAGCATTAATAAGATGAACTTCCACCGTCCGTGAAGATATAAAGTTTATCGCTAAACACGACAACTCTGATTAATTTCAGTACCGGTAGTCTTCAGATATGAACTAACTCACACAGTACCAGTGACGTCCTTTTCATTATATTTTGGCTATTATTACACGATCGTATTGATCTTAGAATGCTTTTAGCTACCATAAATCCTTCCTAAGCTTCCTTTTAGCTACCATATATCCTTCCTAAGCTTCATAAAATCTTCTAAATGTAGATGAAATAAAATGAAATATAATTCACCAATACTGTACGGGTTAAGAACATTGAGAGAGACAGATCACACCTGCTGAGGAATGTATAGATACGTAGACACTGTCGGTTTGTTTTTATGATAACACGCTCTTTGTCATGAGTTCAAGCAGTGACGACAGTTTGAAATTGAACTATACTGTTTCTATTTAGCTGACGATAAATTGAATCCCTTAGCAGCTAATTTATCGATACTTAATGGAAAAATATGGAACCACTATGTCTCTGCATTTATCGATACTTAATGAAAAACTACTATGTCTCTGCATCATATTAAGACCAAGTTTATATAATTAGCACCATATTTCACTACAAAAATCTTCAAAATAATTGAGAAATCTTGATGGGAACTTTGTAATTTACCGTCAGCTGAAAGGAAACAGACTACAGTAGCTTATAATAATAAACATCTATCAATCTACTGCTAGACGCGTTGATCACCGAGGGAGTGGACACGAATGAATCACCTCCATACTCCCGAGGCATTTCGTTCACTCCTTGTTTCCGGGGAAGGGTTGCAAGCCCAGCCCCCTGTTCCAACCGCCCCAATGTTGTGTGGTGTGAGGATGCATGAAGAGTGTTAGCGTACTGTTGGAATGGCTGTGGCTGTCAATGTAGTCAACTTTAAATTGGCACACCCAAAATTGCTTAAGGGGAGATCTCCACTTGAGGGATTTTTTTCTTGACCCCTTTCTCCCTCATGTTTAGCCCCATTGATTTTGATATTATAAAACGTTTGCCCCATTAGTTTAGCAATTTTAAGAACTTTCACCCCATATTAAGACCTTTCGTGCAATTCAGGTGTCGATGTTATCCTGGCGAGCGATAGCAAGCTTGTAATTTAAGAGGAACCGGCCTTCGGCCTGGAAATTTTTCTACCGAAAAATGTACAAATTTACACTGAAAGGGACTCAAGGGGGTGTAATCTTAAGCTTGATGGAGGTCTAGGGAACAAACTAAATACCTCCCATTAAGGGGATTTTTTTTTCTAGACCCCCTTCTCCATCATGTTTAGCCCCATTAGTTTTGAGATCTTATGACGTTCGCTCCATTTTGTGGCATTTATGGAGTCAATTTTTGCCTGGCGATCGATACCGAGCCTGTAATTTATGAGGAACCGGCCTTTGGCGGGGAAAATTTTCTGCCGAAAAATCTACAAGTTTATCTGGAAGGGGTGGTCTCGGGGGGTATGTTTAAGGGGAGATCTTCACTTGAGGGATTATTTTCTTGACCCCTTTCACCCTCATGTTTAGCCCCATTGATTTTGATATTATAAAACGTTCGCCCCATTAGTTTAACGATTTTAAGAACTTTCACCCCATATTAAGACCTTTCGTGCCATTCAGGTGTCGATTTTATCCTGGCGAGCGATAGCGAGCCTGTAATTTAAGAGGAACCGGCCTTCGCCCGGGACATTTTTCTACCGAAAAATTTACAGATTTATTTTGAAAGGGACTCAAAGGGGTATAATTTTAAGCTTGATGGAAGTTTAGGGAACAAAGTAAATACCTCCCCTTAAGCTTGATGGATGTCTTGGGAGGAAACTAATGAAATTCATAAATAAATAAATAAAAAAAAAACACTAATAAATAAACCCTAACCCCTTACTAGCACACACACAACTGCATCCAAAATGTACCAACAAGTGTGCTCTCCTCTCCAACTTTCCTGCACCGAGACCTGAACACATACTCCCTTCAGAACTACAACATCCGCGGCACTGCACCTATTATTCAAAAGGTGTCAATAATTCAACGGTCTGGATTATTCTGGTTAGTCACGAGGTCGAATAATTTGTATTGTGTGTGTGTGTGTGTGTGTGTGTGTGTGTGTGTGTGTGTGTGTGTGTGTGTGTGTGTGTGTGTGTGTGTGTGTTTCATTTCCCTAGTGAGTAGAAAACATATATGTATCACGTGTATTTGTGATTATTTCTCTCTCTCTCTCTCTCTCTCTCTCTCTCTCTCTCTCTCTATATATATATATATATATATATATATATATATATATATATATATATATATATATATATATATATATATATATATATATATATATTATATATATACCGATATATATATATAATAAGTATTAAGAAGCAAAACAATTGAGTAACTATGTATCTATCTTAACTATCGTACACCCTTAATGTAAATATGTACACATCACTGTTTGAACACTGTCAATATGTCCACGAGATTATGAGTCACACGATCACTATTCCAGGCAATTTTTCATATTTTTGGTCTGTCAGTTTTTCAGCAGTACAGCTTTAGTAAAATTACACCTCCAACAATAACATGTTTTCAGTATAATTGTCGATACCAGACCCAAAAACACACACAGTATCTTACAAGAAAGATATAAACACCACACTGATACCCCTTAACATGATCTAAGGACCCGTAACGTATGCCAGAGTTCACAACAAATCCGCCACTACAACTCGATACCCTGTTCCAAGTAAGTATTCCACAAATCTTGAACATTAACCTCTATAACTCACAAACCAATAGAGTAATCGAGCTAATATTTCTACCAATTGGGAAGTAACAGCCAGAAAATAGGTGTGAAGGTTTACAGCCCATTTGCTCTGGCCCTTTTCGAGTTACAGAGGTTACGGTTCACTGGGTATAGCCGTGTGATGGTGGGGGTACCAGCTTAAGTTAGTGTATGTGACAGAGGAGGCTTGAGACTGTCCCTGTGTCCCGCTATACTGTATACTAAGTCCCGTCTTGCCCTTGGACCCATCACTCCCCCCAGCCCCCAGCCCCCCTCCTCCCATCATCACTCCCACCCTCACTCACACACACACACACACAAACTGGTATACACAGGCCCTTCAGGAAACTGGTGTTGTGGGTGTGTGTATGTGTGGTGTATTTGTGTGTGTGCGGGGCTGGCGACACATGGTTCAATTCACCTCAAAACCATAAATAAACCGAAAATTCGTTTGAAAACCTAACCTAACCTACTCATAGTAACGCTAGGTTATTGCCTTTGTGTTTATTATTCCCACATCTAACAGGTAATTCTGGAACCAAACCAACTTTAAACTTTACCAAGTTTGGGCTTGGGTAGGGCTACAGTTTCGTAGTTTAAGCTTCGTTAGCTAGGTTTTATGATATATACTAGCTGCAGGTATCGACTCGGTGAGGTAACGAGACGCGTACACCCTGTTCCAATTAAGTAGGCCAAAATTCTTGAGCATTAACCTCTAAAACTCACAAACGACTATAATAATCGAGCTAATATTTAAAAAAAAAAACAATGAGAAAGATCGACCAGGGAATAGGTGTGGAAACTTGCAGCCCATTGAGCGGCCTTTTTGAGTTACAGAAAGTTAGGGTTCACGATATCTGGGCTACATATTTGAAACAGGGTATATATGTAGATATCGACACGGTGAGGTAAGGACACGTTTAGTATGAGCGGCACATACACACAGACGCACACACTACCAAGACACACACCACACAGACGCACACACACTGCACGACCCACACTGCCACTGAGACACACAGACACACAGGACTCCCCCCCCAGCCCCGAGCCACCTGATAACATAACTTGGGAGGAACCGGTTACAGACCTACTCGTCACTTTAAACATTTTTATATCGAACTTCTCTTACGTAACCATGTTTCAGGCTTGGGTAGCAGGAGTTTGGGAATAATATTTGGAGGAATAAATATGATACTCTGACAAAGTATAAATATGATACTCTGACAAAGTATAAATATGATACTCTGACAAAGTATAAATATGATACTCTGACAAAAGTATAAAGATGATACTCTGACAAAGTATAAATATGATACTCTGACAAAGTATAAATATGATACTCTGACAAAGTATAAATATGATACTCTGACAAAGTATAAATATGATACTCTGACAAAGTATAAATATGATACTTGACAAAGTATAAATTGATACTCTGACAAAGTATAAATATGATACTCTGACAAAGTATAAATATGATACTCTGACAAAGTATAAATATGATACTCTGACAAAGTATTATAGTTAAGTTTTGGTGGGGGTTTACTTTGCTCCCTGGACCTCCATCAAGCTTAAATAAACATTCCCATTATTCCCCTACGAGACACATTTGTATATTTTTCGGTAGAATAATGTCCCGGCCGAAGGCCGATACCTCCTAAATTACAGGCTCGCTTTCGCTCACCAGGATAAAATCGACACCTAAATGGCACGAAACATCTTAAAATGGTCAAACTAATGAGAAGAATGTCTTAAAACCTCAAAACTAATTGGGCTAAACATGAGGGAGAAGCGAGTCCAGAAACCCCTCTCTTAAAGTGATGACGACTGCACTTACTATAAACTCACATGGTAAATAAAAAGTATCTACTGCACATCAACAAAGTATCTACTGCACATCAACAAAGTATCTACTGCACATCAACAAATTATCTACTGCACATCAACAAAGTATCTACTGCACATCAACAAAGTATCTACTGCACATCAACAAAGTATCTACTGCACATCAACAAAGTATCTACTGCACATCAACAAATTATCTACTGCACATCAACAAAGTATCTACTGCACATCAACAAAGTATCTACTGCACATCAACAAAGTATCTACTGCACATCAACAAAGTATCTACTGCACATCAACAAAGTATCTACTGCACATCAACAAAGTATCTACTGCACATCAACAAATTAATACTAAACCTTAACTTAGTCTCCGAACTTGCCTAACACTGAACCTGGCGTCTGGTCCCTATCTATCCGGTATAGTTGTTATCTCCAGTTATCAGTACAGCGGTCTCTGATAACCCAACGTGTTTGTTAACGTCACAGGGTACCTATATACACTCAGGTATAGCATACAACCTCGGATTCGGGATAGGGAGGGTTCTGTCTTGATAGCGTAATGCATAAATCAACACGGAATTTCGGTGTGAGTATCCAAGGTTCGAGTCCTTGGAGTGCCACATGTATTTGTTGATTTCATTAATTGAGTTTAGAAGTAAAGTTGGTTGGTGAAAAAATATGAAAACATATGAATTAACTATAAGATATACGATCAGACAGGGAATGGTACCTCTGATTCGTGATAGGTAGGGTTCAGGGGTAGCTATAATATCAGGTAAGGTATAGTAGCTCTGACTCGTGATAGGGAGGGTTCTGGGTTAGCTATAAGATATACGATCAGACAGGGAATGGTAGCTCTGATTCGTGATAGGTAGGAGTCAGGGGTAGCTATAAGATATCTGATATACAGGTACGATCAGATAGGGAATGCTAGCACTGATTCGTTATAGGTAGGGCTCTAGGGTAGCTATAATATCAGGTAAGGTATACTAGCTCTGACTCGTAATATGGGTTAGTCATATAGTCAGATAAGGTTTAATAGCTCTGACTGGTGATAGGACGGAATTTTAGTTTAGTTATAAGGTCAGGTAATGCTTAATAGCTCTGACTGGTGATGGGGAGGCATTTTGGGTTTGTCATAAGATCAGGTAAGGTATAATATTCCTGAATTTTGCTAGACATAAATCGTGATATAAGGTATAATAACTCTGATTCATGATAATTCGGGTTCTGGGTTAGCTATAAGAACAGGTATGTTTTATATATATAATTGAGAGAGAGAGAGAGAGAGAGAGAGAGAGATTTACATTTACATATATTTACAGATACACTGGCCACACAGACCTTACGATCCAAACGAGGTGGTTAGGACTTAATTCTAGTAGTGAGAGAGAGAGAGAGAGAGAGAGAGAGAGAGAGAGAGAGAGAGAGAGAGAGAGAGAGAGAGAGAGAGAGAGAGAGAGAGAGAGAGAGAGAGAGAGAGAGAGAGAGAATGATTTAAACGGTATTATAATAAATGTCGGCGAATACATGTTTTAAACTAATGTCACGAGGTTTATAAAATATGAGGCTATCACGTTACATGAATATTATAACAAAGGTCCATTGCTGTCTGTCTGGCTGTCTGTGTTTACCTGTTGTCTGTTTGTTTAGTTGTATGTTGTCTATCTGTCTGTCTGTCTATGTATGTTTGTATGCCTATGTCTGTGTCTGTCTATGTATGATTCTGTCTGTTTCTCTGTCTGTTTTTACCTGTCTGTTTGTTTAGTTGTATGTCGTCTATCTGTCTGTCTGTCTATGTCTGTTTGTATGCCTATGTCTGTCTGTCTGTCTGTCTATGTCTGTTTGTATGCCTATGTCTGTCTGTCTGTCTTTATGTATGTTTGTATGCCTCTGTCTGTATGTCTGTCTGTCTCTATGTATGTTTGTATGCATATGTCTGTCTGTCTGTCTGTCTGTCTATGTATGATTCTGTCTGTCTGTCTGTGTTTACCTGTCTGTTTAGTTGTATGTCGTCTATCTGTGTGTCTGTCTGTCTGTTTGTATGCCTCTGTCTGTCTGTCTGTCTGTTTGTATGCCTATGTCTGTCTGTCTGTATGTCTGTCTGTCTGTGTCTATGTATGTTTGTATGCCTATGTTTGTATGCCTATGTCTGTCTGTCTGTCTGTCTGTCTGTCTCTATGTATGTTTGTATGCCTATGTCTGTCTGTCTCTATGTATGTTTGTATGCCTATGTCTGTCTGTCTGTCTGTCTGTCTATGTATGATTCTGTCTGTTTGTCTGTCTGTCTGTGTTTACCTGTCTGTTTAGTTGTATGTCGTCTATCTGTGTGTCTGTCTGTCTGTTTGTATGCCTCTGTCTGTCACTGTATGTTTGTATGCCTATTTCTGTTTGTCTGTCTGTCTATGTATGTTTGTATGCCTATGTCTGTCTGTCTGTCTGTCTGTCTATGTATGTTTGTATGCCTATGTCTGTCTATGTATGTTTGTATGCCTATGTCTGTCTATATGTATGTTTGTATGTGTGTATGCCTATGTCTGTCTGTCTGACTGTCTGTCTATGTATGTTTGTATGCCTATGTCTGTCTATATGTCTGTCTGTCTGTCTATGTACAATTTTGTCTGTGTGTCTGTCTATGCGTATATCTGTATGTCTGTCTCTTCTTGCTTGTCTGTCTGTATGCCTATCAGTTTCGGCCTGTCTATCTACCTGTCTGTCTGTCTGTCTGTCTTTCCTTCTGTTAGTTTCCTCCATTCTCTCTAAGAATAATGTCGGACAGATTGGGAGAGAGGTATTCTGGCCAGGATTCGAACCCACTCACTCCAGGTACGTTTTGGAAAGGTATGGCACCGTATCCACTCAACCATGATCGAGTGGATACGGTGCCCAACTTTTCCAATAATACCCGGAGTGAATGGGTTCGAATCCTGGTCAGAATACCTGTCTCCCAATTCTCTCTCTCTCTCTCTCTCTCTCTCTCTCTCTCTCTCTCTCTCTCTCTCTCTCTCTCTTCTCTCTCTCTCTCCTCTCTCTCTCTCTATCTCTCTCTCTCTCCTTCTCTCTCTCTTCTCTCTCTCTCGCTCTTCCTCTCTCTCTCTCTCTCTCTCTCTCTCTCTCTCTCTCTCTCTCTCTCTCTCTCTCTCTCTCTCTCTCTCTCTCTCTCTCTCTCTCTCTCTCTCTCTCTCTCTCTCTCTGTCTGCTAGCACAACCAACCAGACAGATCAACAAGTGCCCCCATGACCCTTGTCTTTGTAAGCTGGGGATACTGTGGTAGGAATCTATAATACCACACACACACATATATATATATATATATATATATATATATATATATATATATATATATATATATATAATAGTTAACTATTACTATTTGTCCTGTGATGTACGTTTGCTATATTATTATATATTTTGTGTTGGTAGTACAATTCCACTATTAATACCTCACCTTGCCTGAACTAAGTCCCTGAATTTAATTAAATTCATCGTAAGCTCATTCCATATTTTGTTTTACGTTTTGTTTACTGCCCTATACTGAGGCAATCTCGCAAACAATACACATTGATTCAGCTACATCAGTCCTGCTTATGAATATCTTTACTGTTATGGCACGAAGAAACACTATACTCATGTTCTCAATGTAAGCTCTGATAATACTAGCAGAATAACCTTAAATATCCTTAGAATAACTTAGAATAACCTTAAATAACCTTAAATAACCTTAGAATAACCTTAGAATAACTTTAGAATAACCTTAAATAACCTTAGAATAACCTTAGAATAACCTTAAATAACCTTAGAATAACCTTAAATAACCTGTTTAGCGGAAGCGTAAATATATACCGGTGTATACATAATATGCACATACACATAGCTATAATATATACCGGTGTATACATAATATGCACATACACATAGCTATAATATGCACCTTATAGTCATGTTGGTACTAAAGCGTTACCTATATTATAATTTAGCATATCCCCTTGAGGATTATGACGCGCTTTATTCTGGCTACTGTTAGACGATTTTATTTACCCCTTCTGTACCAGCGACGTCTTTTTAATTGTATTCTAGCTATATTTAGATGATTGTGTGCAGTTTAAGAAGGATCTGTGGTAGTAAAAAGGGTTAAGAGAGATAGTTCGAAGCCTGTTAATTGTTGGAGGCCTTTATTAAACTGAACAAAATCGTCTAATAGTAGCCAGAGTAAAGTAAAAAGAACGGCGTCGGTACAGAAGGGGTTAAGATTATGAAGGGTATATGGAAGTCGGAGGGTTGATTGAACCACCGTCTTTACCCTTTTAACTCCCACAGATCCATCCCAAGTTGTCTAAAATCGTCTAATGATAGCCAGAATAAACTGTCAAAATGCGTCATAATCACCAAGGGGTTAATGGACGACTTTATTCAGCTTTGGAAATACACCAGATAATCGATTGGGGTGAAAATAATCCCGATGAACCCTCTGACACCCACAACAGTTTCTTTTCTTCTCACAATGGATAGTTATCAATAGTCATTTGTTCAGCTGATGGTGAATTTAATCCTTTAGCAGTTGATTTATCGATACTTTAAAGGAATATTATGATATTATGATACTAAAGAGAGAAGAAAGCTGGATGTGATGGAGATGAGCTGCTTGAGGAGTATTTGTGGAGTTACTCGTAGAGACAGATTGAGGAATGAAGAGATACGTAGGAGAGTGGGGCAGCAGGAACATTTGTCAGCCAGAGTGGACAGAAGGGTGCTGAGCTGGTATGGTCATGTTGAACGAATGGGAGATGAAAGGCTTACAAAGAGAATATGTGATTCAGATACAAGGGGAGGTAGAAGGGCAGGAAGACCCCCATTGAGATGGAGAGACTGTGTAAGACAAGCTTTGGAAGATAGCGGAATGACTATAGATCAGGCAAGGGAAGTGGTAATAAACAAGAATGAATGGAGAATGCTTGTGAATAGATGAGTGAACACGTGGTCATTTGGGGCGTGTAAGTTGGACTAGATAATAGTCCATCAGGCGCCTGGCCCGGGGAGACGGTTTATATGAAGGGTGCGCCTGGAAGTGTGGTGGGCAGGCTTGTTGTTTCGCTAATCAATATGGGGACATGCCAATTTACCGTCAGCTGGGGAAAAACAGGCTATAATGATGGCTAAATGGGTATGGAAAAAGCTTTGTGGTATTTAGTATTTGTCAGAATTCCCCTGTTACAAGAATTGTGTTATTATAGAAATTTGCATAAATATTAAGTACAATTTTCATCAATAGCTTCACAAACTACCTCTGCTTGTCTGTCACTCACTCTCTCTCACACACACATACACACACACACACACACACACACACACTCTCTCTCTCTCTCTCAATGTACGTGATGGTGAAGTTGATCGAGTTATGATAGCAACACGGAAGACACTACATACACACACACATACACACACACACACACTCTCTCTCTCTCTCTCTCTCTATGTACGTGATGGTGAAATTGATCGAGTTATTAACACGGAAGAAACCACACACACACACAAACACACCCACACACGCACACGCTCGCACACACACACACACACACACACACACACACACACACTCTCTCTCTCTCTCTCAACAAGTGTTGCTAAAGTTTATCGAGTTATGGTAGCAAAACGGACTACACACACACACACACACACACACACACACACTCTCTCTCTCTCTCTCACTCTCACTCTCTCTCAACAAGTGTTGCTAAAGTTTATCGAGTTATGGTAGCAAAACGGACTACACCTACACACACACACTCTCTCTCTCTCTTACTTTCTCAACAAGTGTTGCTAAAGTTTATTGAGTTATGGTAGCAACACAGCATACACTTCACACACACACACACACGCGTACACAATCACATTGACGCATAGAGAGAGAGAGAGAGAGAGAGAGAGAGAGAGAGAGAGAGAGAGAGAGAGAGAGAGAGAGAGAGAGAGAGAGAGAGAGAGAACACTACCCCATCAACAAAGTAAATACATTCAGACATACAGACCAACACACACACACACACACACACACACACACACACACACACAAACAATACCAGGCAGATTGACACATACAAGAGCCAAACAGACAGAACAAACAGACATGCACGATTCCAGAGAGCAACAAACACAAAGACAGACAAAACAGATATGCTAAATGTGTTCACAAAGACACACAGACAGATAGAAAGACAGTCAGCCAGAGCAAACACACACACACACACACACACAATGGTAACATACACAGGTAGACAGACAGACAGGCATAGAAAGAGACAGGCAGACACTAGATAAACAGACAACCCTTACCCCCCCCCCCACTCACACACAGACAGACAGACAGATAAAGAGAGAATGACAGACAAACAACCACGAGATACACAAACACATACACGCTGACATAAATCTACACACAGACAGACAGACAGAGAGAGAAAGACAGGCAGGCACAAGATAAACAGACACAAACACACGCTGACAGAATCCTACAGACCGACAGACAGACAGACAGACATCACTTCACCGTGGACAAGAAGTTAATTAGATGACTAAAGAGAGGAAGTGGAAAGGCCACAGTGTGTGGGTGGAGGAGGAGGGAGGAGGAAGGAGGGAAGGAAGAGGAAGAAGGAAGAGAAGTAGAGAGTGAGGGAAGGAAGGAAGGAAGAGGAAGGGTAGAAGGAAGGAGGAAAGGAAGGAAGAGGAGGAAGGAAGGAAGAAGAAGAGTAAAAGGAAGGAGGAAAGGAAAGAAAGAAGAGGAGTGAGGGAAGGAAGGAAGGAAGAGGAGGGAGGGAAGAAAGGAAGGAAGAAGGGTAGAAGGAAGGAGGAAAGGAAAGAATGAAGAGGAAGGAGGGAAGAAAGGAAGGAAGAGGAGGGAGGGAAGGAAGGAGGGAAGGAAGAGGAAGAAGGAAGGTAAGTAGAGAGGAGGGAAGGAAGAAGAAGAAGGAGGGGAAGCAGAGAGGAGGGAGGGGGAGGAAGGCAAGGAGGAAGATGAGGAAGGAAGTGAAGGAAGGAAGGTAGGGAGGACAGAAGGAGAAGGAGGGGGGAAGAAAGGTAGGGAGGAAGGTAAAGGAGGGAGGGAGGGAGGGAAGGAAAGGAGGGAGAGATAGGAACAATTAAGGTAAGGAAGGTAGGGAGGAAGGAAGGTAAGAGAGGTAGAGAGGAAGGAAGGAAAAGGAGGGAGGGAAGGAAGGGACGGAGAAAGAGGAGGTAGGTCAGGAGGGTGGGGAGAAAGGGGAAGGAGAAGGGAAGTTAACTAGATTTAATAAAGAGAGTAAGTGGAAAATCAAGAGTGGGTGGAGGGAGGGGGAAGGAGGAGTGGAAGAGGGAAGGAGGGAGAGGGAAGGAAGGAAGAAGTGCAGGAAGGGAGGGAAGTGGAGAGGGGGGGGAAAAGAGGGAAGGAAGAATGAGAATAAGTGGAAATACCAAACTGGGTGGTGGAGGAAGGCAGGAGAGTGGAGGAAAGAAGGAAGGAAGAAGGAGGAGGAGGGAGGGAATAAATGAAGGGATGGAAGGAAGAGAAGGGAATAAAGATGAAAATATGGGAAGAAGAGGACAGATGCCAACGAGAGGTTAAGGCAAGAAAGAAAGAACGATAAAAATACAGAGAGGCTGAAAACAAACAAACAAAATATGTATATACAGTATACGAAGATAGAACGATAGAAATACAGATAGAAAGAAAACAAACAGTAAATATAAAACAAAAATACAAAGGAAACTACTCTGATATATACATCTAGATTAATACACACATATTTCGGATGTATATAGCTAGATTAATACACACATATTTCGGATGTATATAGCTAGATTAATACACACATATTTCGGATGTATATAGCTAGATTAATACACACATATTTCGGATGTATATAGCTAGATTAATACACACATATTTCGGATGTATATAGCTAGATTAATACACATATTTCGGATGTATATAGCTAGATACTACACACATATTTCGGATGTATATAGCTAGATTAATACACACATATTTCGGATGTATATAGCTAGATTAATACACACATATTTCGGTAAGATGAAAGACAAGAGAAAATGTGAACTGAACAAAATGTACATCATTGTTTTAAATGAAGAAAACGGCGACATAAAAGGCAACACAAAACGAAAATAAAAACTAACTCTGAATGAAAGAGATACTAAAATAAAACTAAAGATGAAAGGAGGATTAAAGATCAAATGGAAAGGTTAAAGGTGAGGCAGATTCAGAGTATTATTTCCGCTGTTACAATG
>CM064513.1:1715437-1727685 GCA_032716605.1 Paralithodes platypus | reverse complement strand
CGCTATCAATCAACACGGAAACTAAGAAAAGGTAAATCATATACCAGCACACGTCATTAAAAATAACACATACACAGAACATATACACAGAACACAACACATACACAGAACACATACACAGAACACAACACATACACAGAACACATACACAGAACATAATACTGTATACTAACACATACACAGAACACATACACAGAACACATACACAGAACACAACACATACACATAACACAACACATACACAGAACACATACACAGAACATAATACTGTATACTAACACATACACAGAACACATACACAGAACACATATACACAGAACACAACACATACACAGAACACAACACATACACAGAACACATACACAGAACACATACACAGAACACATATACACAGAACACAACACATACACAGAACACAACACATACACAGAACACATACACATACACAGAACACATACACAGAACACATACACAGAACACAACACATACACAGAACACATACACAGAACACATACACATACACAGAACATAATACTGTATACTAAAGGTGAGAGTAAGATCTGCTAGAATTCGCATCAAAACTGGGACACTAAAATATACAAAATCCGACTGAAATTTAACTATGCCACAGAAGATACAAGAAGGAAACCAAAACTACGCCATCAAACCAATACCTAAGTACCGGTACTTAAGGGCTTAAGTACCGGTACTTAAGGGCAGGTTTTTAGTTGATTCCCTAGACTTCCATCAAGTTTAAAGTTACTCCCCCTAGACCCCCTTTCAAGATAAATTTTTACATTTTTCGGTAGAAAAATGTCCCGGCCGAAGGCCGGTTCCCCTTAAATTACAGGCTCGCTATCGCTCGCCAGGAAAAAATCGACACCTAAATGGCACGAATGGTCTTAAAATTGACAGAAATGGGGCGAGGGTTCTTAAAATCGCCAAACTAATGGGGCGAACATCTTAAAATCTCAAAAGCAATGGGGCTAAACATGAGGGAGAGGGGGGTCCAGAAAAAAATCCTCCAGGTGGAAATCTCCCCTTAACGGAGACAAGAATTCGTCATAAATATGAAACCAAAGTAGGCAATAAAACACGAGAGGAAGCCGATTCAAAGGCGTGGCTGAGGTTGAAAGTAGCCTGCCTACCCGCCCGATACACACACACACACACCATTGTCTTCCCATCTTACAAAGGAGTACAAAGGAAATCAAGCAACAACAGGTCTAGTGACCCTTCTAGGCTGCTTGTCCTCCAAAACACTGAGGATCAAGTGTCCAAACAGTGGTTTAGAGTGGGTAAGGGAACATTGGAAAGGGAACTACTGCCCTAGAACTAATGTCCGTGGCAGGACATCTTGTTTCCTCTTGAGACCACTTCCCTCCTTTTCAGCTCATGAGGCTGCCATTCTTTAATAAACCGTTTATTATTAGTATCATTATTATTACACACACACACACACCACACACCACACACACACACACACACACAGAATAACTGAACACCCTGAAACCAAAATAGTTGTTAGAGTAAATTAAATAATGACCTAGAGACACCATCAACAACACACCCAAATAGACTAACTGAACGCCCTGAATCCAAACTAGTCCTTGAACCCTGGTCCAAACTAATTAAGGGGAGAATTCCACTTGAGGGATTTTTTTCTTGATTCCTTTCTCCCTCATGTTTAGCCCCATTGTTTTTCTAATTTTAAGACGATTGTCCCATTATTTTGACGATGTTAAGAACTTTCAACCCATTTCTGTCAATTTTAAGACCTTTCGTGCCATTTAGGTGTCGATTGTATCCTGGCGAGCGATAGCGAGCCTGTAATTTAAGAGGAACCGGCTTTCAGCCGGGAAATTTTTCTACCGAAAAATGTACAAATTTATCTTGAAAGGGGCTCAAGGGGGTGTAATCTTAAGCTTGAAGGATATCTAGGGACCAAACTAAAAACCTCCCCTTAATAGGTACAGAAAGCCGAGTGTTGATTGTAACAGATCCCCGACCAGGACTTGAAGTACGCTTAATGATACTCGTGACCCAATTACGACGTAATACGCAATGTTGCAAGCCCAATTACCGAGCAAAGCTGCCTGGGGTATATTGGTGAAGACCCATCCACACCGGCTAACTTCCCTTGTGAATTATTCCACTCTATTCTTATATATATACTGTACCAAATAAGTGATGTCTCGGCACCAAGTATATTTTGCCTAATAATTAGTATCAGCCATCTCTAAACTTGATGTCTTCAATTCAGATGAGATATACAAACATATTCCTACATTTAACCACCTAATTCAACATCCGGCAGACATTAATACAGCACAGAGAAAAGCCAAACGTAATGACCGAGCTGAAATACGACTTATTATCGCCACCGTACCTCACATACCTATATACGTGTTATAATTAATGATGATGTCGGCCAGGTTGGGAGAGAGGTATCCTGAGCACGATTTAAGGGGAGATGGTTCACTTATGGGGCGATTTTTGCATGTATTCATTATTTTTCTAGTTTCCTCCCTAGATCTCCATCAAATTAAAAAAACAAAAAACAAACATCCATTAGATCCCCCTTCTAGATTAATTTGTACATTTTTCGGTAGAAAAATTTCCCGGCTCACTTACAGGCTCACTATCGTTCGCCAGGGAAAAAATCGACACCTAAATAGCACGAAAGGTCTAAATATTGACGAAGAAATGGGGCGAAAGGTCTTAAAATAGACTAACTAATGGGGCAAATCTTAACATCTGAAAACTAATGGGGCTAAACATGAGGGAGAAAGTGATCCAGAAAACCGACCCATTCACTCCAGATATTTTTGTGAGAGTTGGGCACCATAGCTACTCGAGGATGAGTGGATAATCCGCTCATGGTCGAGTGAATATGGCGCCCAACTCTCACACACTATATGAATGGGTTCGTATACCTCGCTCACATGCTATATGAATGGGTTCGTATACCTCGCTCACACACTATATGAATGGGTTCGTATACCTCGCTCACATGCTATATGAATGGGTTCGTATACCTCGCTCACATGCTATATGAATGGGTTCGTATACCTCGCTCACATGCTATATATGAATGGGTTCGTATACCTCGCTCACATGCTATATGAATGGGTTCGTATACCTCGCTCACACACTATATGAATGGGTTCGTATACCTCGCTCACATGCTATATATGAATGGGTTCGTATACCTCGCTCACATGCTATATATGAATGGGTTCGTATACCTCGCTCACATGCTATATGAATGGGTTCGTATACCTCGCTCACACACTATATGAATGGGTTCGTATACCTCGCTCACACACTATATGAATGGGTTCGTATACCTCGCTCACATGCTATATGAATGGGTTCGTATACCTCGCTCACACACTATATGAATGGGTTCGTATACCTCGCTCACATGCTATATGAATGGGTTCGTATACCTCGCTCACATGCTATATGAATGGGTTCGTAACCTCGCTCACACACTATATGAATGGGTTCGTATACCTCGCTCACATGCTATATGAATGGGTTCGTATACCTCGCTCACATGCTATATGAATGGGTTCGTATACCTCGCTCACACACTATATGAATGGGTTCGTATACCTCGCTCACATGCTATATATGAATGGGTTCGTATACCTCGCTCACATGCTATATATGAATGGGTTCGTATACCTCGCTCACACACTATATGAATGGGTTCGTATACCTCGCTCACATGCTATATGAATGGGTTCGTATACCTCGCTCACATGCTATATTACCTAATCTATATTGTCTTTATTTCACCACAACACCAATCACCCCCAGTGAAATAATAAATAATTCAATAAATAAATAAATAAATAAAATAATAATGGCATGATATATCGCTAGGTAATAATTATGGTATCAACAATTTGACGTTATCGATAGATCGACAATGATGATACATTCTTAATAAATTGTTCTTGGCAAAAATGGTTAATTGAAACTAAACTTTGCAAACTAATTTAAAAGTTCTAAATACTAACTTCTCAAACGACAACTAATAGTTTTGCTAAATGATATAATTGTAGGTCATTAGACAAGAATATATAAATGCTGGTTAAAGGTAAAATAGATGACTCCGATTGATATCCATGTATATATACAATTACATATAAAACAAAATATATACTACACGAAATCGCTACAATAAACAGCGCGTATTACTACGCAAACAAATGGTCAAAGTTCCCGAAATTAATATGAAATACAATTCCACTTGTTACACCATGACAAAATGTGTGTGTGTGTGTATGTGTGTGTGTGTGTGTGTGTGTGTGTGTGTGTGTGTGTGTGTGTGTGTGTGTGTGTGTGTGTGTGTGTGCAACGTGTGGGAAACGAGAGAGAGAGAGAGAGAGAGAGAGTTACAGTTCTTGTCAGTGTGTGTGAATGTGAGGAATTTGAGAATCAGTGAGGGTACGTCAGTGTTGTGTGTGTGTGAGAGGGGTGGTGTGAGAGTGCGTGTGTGTGAGAGTAATGAGTGTGTGAAAGAATGTAAAGAGTGTGTGTGCGTGTGTGAGAGTGTAGTGAGTGTGTGTGTGTGCGTGTGAGAGAGAGAGAGAGATACAGTGTGTGTGCGTGTGTGAGAGTGTATTGAGTGTGTGTGCGTGTGTGAGAGAGAGAGATACAGTGTATGTGCGTGTGAAAGAGAGAATCAGTGATGTACGTCAATATCGTGCGTGCGTGTGTCTGTATGAGAGAGAGGGAGAGAGAAAGAGAGAAATTGTTGTTCCAACTTGCGAATTTGAGGCGTGTTTTTTGGATTAAGGTGCTGGTTGCTATTTTCGTCCGCGCTTCCATCTCTCTCCCCCCCCCCCCCCCACCCTCTCTCTCTCTCTCTCTCTCTCTTTCTCATACAGACAGTATCTCTCTCTCTCTCTCTCTCTCTCTCTCTCTCTCTCTCTCTCTCTCTCTCTCTCTCTCACACACACACACTAACGACACTCTCTCTAACACACACAACGCTGACAAACTCGCAATGGTTCTCTGATTTCTCTATTTCACACACAAACACTGAGTATCTCCCCAGAATGGACTGCAAGGTCTCTAAGATACTGACGATCCCTTTTAGCTCCTTATATCCCCCCCCCACCCTCACTCCCACTCTCTTCTCTCTCTTTATCGCTCTCACTCTCTCTCTCTCTCTCTCTGCTTGTGAATTCTCTTTTCTACGACAACACAACTATTAACCCTTTCATTACCGGTGCCGTTGTCTTAACTTTATTCTGGCTACTACTAAACGATTATATTCAGTTTATAAAGGGCCTCCAGCAATTAACAGGCATCGAACTATCTCATTTAACCCTTTTCACTACGACAGATCCTTCGTAAACTGGACAAAACTGTCTAAATATAGCAAGAACAAAATGAAAAAGACGTTGCCGGTACAGAAGGGGTTAATCCCGCACCCCATTGCTATATACGCTGAGGGGGGGGGGGGGTAATAGAAGGCCGTAAATCGCGTTAATCCGACAGCATCAGGGCCGGGTAATCCAATTTGGGGGGGCGAGGAGGGGACGGGTGACGGATTGGTGGTGGGGGTGTATGATAGAGAGGTTTTGATTTGGAGGGGGAGGGGGAGGAGAGGGAGATAGAGAGGGGAAGGAGGAGAAGAGGTGAGGACATTTAATATAAGGAGGAGATAAAAGCAGTAGAGTATGGAAGAAGAAGAAGATGATGATGATGATGGCGATAGTGAAGAATAATAATAATAAGATGATGATGATGGCGATAGTGAATAATAATAATAATATGATGATGATGATGGCGATAGTGAATAATAATAATAATAATAAGATGATGATGATGATGATGATGATGATGATGGCGATAGTGAATAATAATAATAATAATAATAATAAGATGATGATGATGATGATGATGGCGATAGTGAAGAATAATAATAAGATGATGATGATGGCGATAGTGAAGAATAATAATAATAATATGATGATGATGATGGCGATAGTGAAGAATAATAATAATAATAAGAGGATGATGATGGCGATAGTGAATAATAATAATAATATGATGATGATGGCGATAGTGAAGAATAATAATAATAATATGATGATGATGGCGATAGTGAATAATAATAATAATAATAAGAGGATGATGATGGCGATAGTGAATAATAATAATAATAATAAGAGGATGATGATGGCGATAGTGAAGAATAATAATAATAATATGATGATGGCGATAGTGAAGAATAATAATAATAATAAGATGATGATGATGGCGATAGTGAAGAATAATAATAATAATAAGATGATGATGATGATGATGGCGATAGTGAAGAATAATAATAAGATGATGATGATGACGGAGATAGTGAAGAAGACGATATAAGACAACAACAACCCGGTTTATCCAATTTCAGTGCAGCTGTGAGATTGGAATTGGGGTGTTAGTGTGTGTGTGTGTGTGTGTGTGTGTGTGTGTGTGTGTGTGTGTGTGTGTGTGTGTGTGTGAGAGAGAGAGTTGGTTAGCCTCGGTGCGATAGAGACTTTAATGGGGAGAGGTGAAAAGTTTAGTGGAGGAAGAGAGAGCGAGTGAGTGAGTGAGAGAGAGAGAGAGAGAGAGAGAGAGAGAGAGAGAGAGAGAGAGAGAGAGAGAGATGGAAGAAGAACACGAAGAAGATAGGTAGAGGTAAAATGGAGAAATAAATATGAAGGAGCGAAGCTGAGAAGAAGAGGTCATAGAGAAGGAAGAGGACGAAGACGAAGACGAAGACGAAGACGAAGAAGAAGAGGAGGGAGGAGGAAGAAGTTCAAGAAGAAGAGGAGGGAGGAGGAGGAAGAAGAAGAAGAGGAGGAGAAAGATGGACAAGAAGAGGAGAGAGGAGGAAGAAGTTGAAGAAGAAGAGGAGGGAGGAAGAAGAAGAAGAGGAGGACAAGAAAAGAGAGTGGGGACGCAAACCGGAATAGATTGTAGAGAGAGGGGGAGGGAGGGAGGGAGGGGGGGGGGGAGATGAAAATAGACTGTGCTAGAATAAATACAAACCAAAGCTACAGAAACACACCTGAGAGATGAAACGAGTAATACAGACAAACAACAACAAGAACAACAACAACACACAGTCAATCCCTCTTTCACACACACACACACACACACACACATTTAACAGCAACACCATTCACACACACACACTTACTCTCTCTTTCTCACACACACAACTTCAACAACAACAACAACAACAACCATAACAAAACACATACACAAGTAAACACATTGAACAACAACAGTAACAATAAAACACACACACATTTGTACCTGCATACGAAACAAGTGAATACGGTACTCTATACGCGATGCCTGCGTCAAGCAGTGACATTTAACATGGGTGCTTGGTTGAACTATGCTGATACTAGACTTTCATCGATTTATTGATTTGTTATGTATGTATTTGTTATGTATGTATTTGTTATGTATGTATTTGTTATGTATGTATTTGTTATGTATGTATTTGTTATGTATGTATTTGTTATGTATGTATTTGTAACGCCCTGTACCCGAAAACCCCCGCAACCACAGTACTAACCGAGTTGACGTCTGGGATAGCGAATAAAAGTAATTAGTGGCGGTCTAATAAACCCACCACGTGAATCACCACGAGACTATCACCTGGTTCTTTCAAGGAGAATTAAGATTGCTATCCAATTGTATGTCCGTGGTTGTACAGTGGTTAATGCGCGAGTTTGGTATGCCTACTGATCCGGGTTCGAAACCACGTCAGGCCCAGAGATTTTCGGGTGGGGGTAACTTCCCTTCTCACCCGGCATAACGGTATTTAAGCTTCCGAGATAGTAACTTTATCAATTGTGTCATTCATGCTTAAGGTATTATGGATATTCTGTGTATCGTAGGCTTCTTGGAGTTGGGTACGCAGTTTTAGCTCCCGTATGGTACAAGAATGTCGATGGCTCATAGCATACCTGCAGACCTAGTATCAACCCAGTATCTCAAAAATGACAAGTACAAATCAAAATAGTGTTACCTACAGTACAACCCACCTCTGATCAACAACAAAACCAACAACAACAACAAATTCGACAACTCACAGGACTTCTTCTTCGACGCTGGAGACAAAAATGCAAAATAAGTGAAAGACACCATTGGGAAGGAAGAAGTAAAAGAAGGAAAAATAAAACGAGAAAGAACAACAATGCAAGAAAGTGAAAGACGCCATGGGGGAGGAAGAAGTAAAAGAAGAAAAGAAAAAAGAAAACACAAGAAAGTGAAAGACGCCATGGGGGAGGAAGAAGTAAAAGAAGAAAAGAAAAAAGAAAACACAAGAAAGTGAAAGATGCCATTGGGCGAGGAAGAAGTAAAAGAAGAAAAATAAAACAAGAAAAATAAAACAAGAAAGACAAAAAATGCAAGAAAGTGAAAGATGCCATTGGGGTGGAAGAAATAAGAAGTAAGATAAGAAAATAAGAAAGAATAAATAAAAACTAGAGATACGCCGCCACAATGGAGGAAGGATAACGATCATTAGAAAGGAAGGCGGAACAACAAAGGGGGCTCGTTAATTAACCTTTTTAGGTGCAGGGCGGGCCAATTCCGATCTTCCCTGTTTTACTCCATTAGCTTGGAGATTTTAAGACGTTTTACTTCATTAGTTTGGCGATTATAAGATGCTTCAACCCAATAAGGTCGATTTTTCCTGGGCGAGCGATAGCGAGCCTGCAATTTGGGAGAAACCGGGAAATTTGTTATACCGAAAAATGTACATATTTAGCTTGAAGGGAGTCTGGAGACGTTTTTTAGTTTGAAGGGGGTCTGGAGAGTGTGTTTCTAAGTCTTGGGGGTAAACTAAAAACACATTGTTCAAAAATGGCTAAGCAAAGTAAAACTCTCAATAATAATTAAACAAAATACCATAATAACCTCCAAGACGTTGCACCAGATAATGTTAAGGGGACGATATTTAATCTATTCATTATTTGTGTATTATTACTGGTATATACAGAGCGGTCGCGAAACATTTCCCCATAGGGAATTCCTGTGCATTTTATATATTATATTTGTATTATTTTCACTCCAACACCAATATATATTTGATCATCCGTATGTGGTAACCCAGGCTCGAGTCCCGGTGGATCACATTCTTGCTTTCATTAATTTATTTGGGAGGTGTTTGGTGTTGGAGTGATATTAATAAAAATAGAATATATAAAATGCACAGGAATTCCCTATGGGGAAATGTTTCGCAACTGCTCTGTATATTTGTTTAGCTTGTTGTTGTTGTTGTTGTTGTTGTTCCCCAAGCTGCCTGGCCGAACAGCCCCAAGGCCCCGACCAAGGCCAAGGCCATAACCGAGCGCCCCAACAGAACCCTCCCTGCCGACCACAATAAAGCCTGGGTGACCGAAGCCACTCCATGGCGGGGAGCTGAGGAGGGTGCGGAAACGCCCGGGAAACTTGTTTAGCTTGTTCCCTAGACCACTATCAAGCTTAAAAAAAACACACAAAAAAAAAAATCGCACATACACACACACACACACACACACATCCCAAAGACCCCCCTTCGCTTTCGAGATAAATTTGTACATTTTTCGGTAGAAAAATTATAGGATCGCTATCGCTCCATGGGAAAATAAATCGACACCTAAATGGCACGAAAAGTCTCAATATTGACAAAAGAAATGGGCGAAAATCATAACATATTAAAACTATTGGGGCTAAACATGAAGGAGAAGGGGGTTCTGGAGAAAAAAAAATAGTCGTAGCTCCGGTGCTATAGTTCATTCATTGTAGGTAGGCCAAACATCCTGACTACTAACCTATCTAACTCAAAAATAACTGGAGCAATCGAGCTACTATTTCTGCCACTCGGGAAGACTCGGCCAGGGGATTGGTGTGAAAACTTACAGCCCATCTGCTCCAGCCCTTTATGAGCTACAGAGCGTAACAGAGGATAGGGTTAAGGGGGATCACCGTTTTTTTTTTTTTATCTTTCTCCCCTTTTCTCTCTTCCCCTGGATTGTATCCATTCGGCCCCATTGAGCCAACTGTTATAAGACGTTTATCCCCATCCAGGTGTCCATTTCTTATCGATCGCCAGCATTGTATGGAGAAATCCGGCTTTGCCGGAGAAATTTTTCTATCGAAAATTATAAAAATTTTGCTTGCTGTCAAAACAAAAATATATATATGCTGGCTAGCTACCGCTCGCCAGGAAAATATCGACACCTGGATGGGGGTAAACGTCTTAAAACAGTAGGCTGAATGGGGCCGAATGGATACAAGCCAAAGAGAGAGAGAGAAAGAGAAAACAAAAAGCGAGGTGGGCTCCCTTAACTTTATTCTGGCTTCTATTACAAGAGTTTATTCAGTTTCAAAAGGGCCTTCAACAATTCACCCCTTCTGTACCGGCAACATCTATTTAATTTGATGTTGGCTACTATTAAACGGTTTTATTCAATTTGAAATGGGCCTTCAGCAAGTAACAGGCTTCGAACTATCTCACTTTACCCTTTTTACTACCACACAGATCATTCTTAAACTGCACAAAATCGTCTAAATATAGCTGTCATGAAATTAAAAACACGTTGCCGGTACAGAAGTGGTTAACTGGCATCGAACTATCTCACTCAACCCTCTATATTACCACAGCTCCTTCCTAAGCTGCACAAAATCGTCTAAGTATATAGCTAGAATATAATTGCCACGTCGCCGATACAGAAGGGGATAATTTAGTGTCCGAAACAACACGACAGCTACAACAGACACGGCCGCAAATGGAAGTGGTCTTATTCATCGGCAACCAAGACGAAGAAGAAGAAGAAGATGAAGATGAAGAAATAAGAGGAAGAAGGTAAAGAAGAAGAAGAATAGGAAGATGAAGAAAGTCGAGAAGACAAAGAAGAAGAAGTAAGAGGAAGAAGGTAAAGAAGAAGAAGAATAGGAAGATGAAGAAAGTCGAGAAGAAGAAGACAAAGGAGAAGAAGTAAGAGGAAGAAGGTAAAGAAGAAGAATAGGAAGAAAAAGAAAGTCGAAAAGAAGAAGAAGCGAGAGGAAGGTAAAGAAGAAGAAAAATAGTAGAAGAAAAAGAAGAAACATAACAATACAAGGAAGAAGAATAGGAAGAAGAGAGAAAGATTAAGGGTCGAAGAAAGAGAGAGAGAGAGAGAGAGAGAGAGAGAGAGAGAGAGAGAGAAAGAGAGAGAGAGAGAGAAATCAATACAAGGAGCAGGGTGGGTGCATGATTCCAGGCTCTCTCTCTCTCTCTCTCTCTCTCTCTCTCTCTCTCTCTCTCTCTCTCTCTCTCATATTTTCACACCACAAATACACGCATGTACACATATACTCTCTCTCTCTCCCTCTTTGCACACACACACACACCTTTACACATTATCATACTCTCTCTCTCTCTCTCTCTATCCCTCTCTCTCATATTTCCACACCACAAATACACGCATGTACACATAATTATACTCTCTCTTTCTCCCTCTTTGCACACACACACACACACACCTTTACACATACTCTCTCTCTCTCTCTCTCTTATTTACACACACAAATACACATATACTGTACTCTCCCCCTCTCATTCTCTACGCACATACATACAAATACACACATGTACACATTCTCATACTCTCTCTCTCTCTCTGGGATGGGTAAGAGCCTTCCACTTTACTATCCCTTTCTTAAACCCAAGCACATTTTTTTTTTTCTAAGGCCGGACTGCCTAGTGGGGACTGCAAATTCTGTGTAGTCTGTGTATCTGTGTAGTCTGTGTAACTCTCTCTCTCTCTCTCTCTCTCTCTCTCTCTCTCTCTCTCTCTCTCTCTCTCTCTCTCTCTAATCAAGTAACCTAAAACCGAGTCAACAATGTTCAGAAGTTGTTAAGAAGGCAAACAAAATAATTGGCTTTATAGGCAGATCATTTGAGCATAAATCCAAAGACGTAATCCTAACCCTTTACAATTCCTTAGTCCGCCCTCTTCTGGAATACTGCGTTCAATGCTGGTGCCCTTATTACCAAAAAGACATAAACAAGCTAGAACGAGTTCAACGTAGAGTTACCAAAATTATACCTAGCCTAAAGAACAAACCATACGAAGAGCGTCTTAGAGAATTAAATCTATTTCCTTTAACCCAGCGCAGATTAAGAGGTGACTTAATTCAAGTGTTCAAAATCATCAAAAGCATCGACAATATGAACTGTAGTAAGTACTTCACTATCGACCAAT
>CM064513.1:1655437-1710437 GCA_032716605.1 Paralithodes platypus | reverse complement strand
ATTAGTGTGTAGTGGTTGCATGTTGTGTGTGCGTGTAGTGGTGGGGGGCGTTGTCTGTGTCTATGTGTGTGTGTGTGTGTGTGTGTGTGTGTGTGTAGTGGTGGGGAGGGGGGGGGGCGTTGTCTGTGCCTATGTGTGTGTGTGTGTGTGTGTGTGTGTAGTGGGGGGGGGGGGGGGCGTTGTCTGTGTCTATGTGTGTGTTTGTGTGTGTGGTGGGGTGGGGCGATGTGTATGTGTGGGTGTGTTTGTGGGGTGGGGCTACGGTGTGTATGTGTGTGTACTGTGTAATGTGTTGCTGTGAGTATATTGTGGGATGGGACTTGGTGTGTATGTGTGGGGCTGTGTGCGTGTTTATGTGGGGCTGTGTGTATTACCGATGGGCGACACGTTAATCGGTGCCACTTGCCGTTGTCGATCTTTGAAACAGATAACATATAGCAGATGTGTGTGTGTGTGTGTGCGATTGTGTTTGTGCGTGTGTGTGTGTGTATAAGACAGAGAGGGGTAGGGGGAGAGTGGTTGTGCTACATGTGTTGAATTTGAGAGAGAGAGAGAGAGAGAGAGAGAGAGAGAGAGAGAGAGAGAGAGAGAGAGAGAGAGAGAGAGAACACCAATACACCCACTGCGAGATAAAAGAGTTAATCAATGAACGGAAAATTAACTGTGGTATCCCTGGAGCGGGTCTCAGGCTGGGATTATAATTAGGTAGGACCATTATACAGACTGCACCGGGATGTGGTAAACTCAATACCTTCATGTTATATACTAGATTATATATGTGGCATCATTTCAGTTACATGATAATGGTCAATGCTGATTCTACTACTACTACTACAACTACTACTACTACTACTACTACTACTACAACTACTACTACTACTACTACTACTACAACAACTACTACTACTACAACAACTACTACTACTACTACTACAACAACTACTACTACTACAACTACTACTACTACTACTACTACCACAACAACTACTACTACTACTACCACAACAACTACTACTACTACTACTACTACTACTACTACTACTACTACTACTACTACTACTACTACTACTACTACCACAACAACTACTACTACTACTACTACTACCACAACAACTACTACTAGCTACTATTACTAATATTATTTTGATAGGAAATATTAAAAACCTAATAGTATACTACAGATAGGGGAGGTGTGGTGGAGTGGTCTTGCCACTGGACTAGTAATCCAATGGTCCCGGGTTCGAATCCCGATGTCTCAATGGGAAGGTATTATTGGGATGGATTTTGTGTATTACCGAACCACAAAGCCCACCGAAACGCCAAGAAAATACCCTCATTGTTCGCTGATTAAATAGCACTGTATGAATATTCCCATATTCAAAATATGCTACAGGGGGGCAATGCCTAGTGAGTTAATTGCTCAATAGGTGGCGTTCTGAGAGTGAGGGTCTGAGTCTAGGAGGTGAGAGAGGGAAGCACGGAGGCGAAGCAGTTCCATATACAGTATATGCGTAGGCAAGATGGCAAAGGCTGGTTGCAGCTTCACATGTCTCACTCCCAAGACTGGAACGAGACAGGTTCTCAGCCTATGCCCGAGAGGGAGTAACTTGGAATATAGGACAAACAAATAAAGATAGTGCAAATAATAATATAAATACTACCGTACTTATTTACTTAGCTATTATATTGTTATTATGTTAGCTTCCTCCCTAAATCTCCGTCAAGCTTAAACAAATACCATCAACAAATCCCTTAGAAATGAATTTGTGCTCCGGCCGATGGCTGATTCCTCCTAAATTACAGGCTCGCTATCGCTCGCCAGGAAAAAATAGACACCTAAATGGCACGAAAGGTCTTAATATTGACAGAAATGGGTCTAAAGGTCTTAAAATTGCCAGACTAATGGGGCGAATGTCTAAAAACCTCAAAACTAATGGGGCTAAACTTGAGGGAGAATGGGATTAAAGAGAAAAACCTCCCCTTAATCATCACATCTAAATTTCACTACCGATGACTGATATGTTTTGAATGACACAAATATACGCCCATGAATACATTCTATAGATAGCACACAACACCCCGGGTCCTGTGTATTCTCAAGTATGCACGAAGGATTGAAAACATAACTGGAATGGGTGTGAGAGGGATCTGCCTTAAGTGGGCTAATCGGCTTTCTGCAGACTCCCATTTTCTTATGTTCTTACGTTCTGATTTATATATATACAGAAAGAGAGTGAGAGTGAGAGAGAGTAAGTGTGAGATAGATAGATAAAGGGAGAGAGAGAGAGGGCGTGGCTGCGTAATGAAGCAGGTGTGTGGGTGGTGCAGAGAGAGAGAGAGAGAGAGAGAGAGAGAGAGGTGATGAGGGAGGGAGGGAGAGAAGGTTAAGTGTTGAATAATGAGGCAGTGTGAGAGAGACAGATAGTGTGTGAGAGAAAGAGAGACAGCTGGAGTGCGTATGTGTGTGTGTGAGAGAGACAGTTGGTGTGTGTGTGTGTGTGTGAAAGAGATAGATGGTGTGTGTCTGTGTGAGAGAAAGAGAGACAGCTGGTGTGTGTGTGTGAAAGAGAGACAGATGGTGTGTGTGTGTGAAAGAGAGACAGATGGTGTGTGTGAGAGAGAAAGAGAGACAGCTGGTGTGTGTGAGACATATGGTGTGTGTGTGTGTGTGTGTGAAAGACAGACAGCTGGTGTGTGTGTGTACGTAAGAGAGAGAATGAGAGACAGCTGGTGTGTGTGTGTGTGTGTGTGTGTGTGTGTGTGTGTGTGTGTGTGTGTGTGAGAGAGAAAGACAGACAGCTGGTGTTTGTGTGTGAGAGAGAGGAACACAGACAGCTGGTGTGTGTGTGTACGTAAGAGAGAGAAAGAGAGACAGCTTGTGTGTGTGTGTGAGAGAGAGAGAGAGAGAGAGAGAGAGAGAGAGAGAGAGAGAGAGAGAGAGAGAGAGAGCTGGTGTGTGTGTGTGTACAGATCTTAATATCCAGATGATCCATTGTCATTTGATATTTATTTATATATTATTAGTGTTAGTGTCTTCCCTAGACCTCTATCAAGCTTTAATAAATACCCCTAAGGACCTCGTTCGAGATAAATTTGTGCATTTTTCGGTGAGAGAACCACGGCGGTCAAGTGGAGAGCACGCTCACGAGTGAATCTGTTTGACCTGGGTTCGATCCCAGCCAATGCGGACATTTAGTGGGTGTGGTAGTACGTCCTATCATGTATATCATGTTTGCACCCAGTCGGGGGACACCTCGACAATGTATACAGACTAATAACACACATACCAGAGCCATTCAACAGCTTCCTCTATTTACAACACCCCTTCTCTGCTATCTACACTCTCCCAGCCGTATGGTCCTAGTGTACTATCTGATGGCGAAATGGGATCCTAAATGTAAGAGAAAACTGTCCCGGCTAGCTATCACTCGCTAGGAAAACTGTCCCGGCTAGCTATCACTCGCTAGGAAAACTGTCCCGGCTAGCTATCACTCGCTAGGAAAACTGTCCCGGCTAGCTATCACTCGCTAGGAAAACTGTCCCGGCTAGCTATCACTCGCTAGGAAAACTGTCAGCTAATCACTCGCTAGGAAAACTGTCCCGGCTAGCTATCACTCGCTAGGAAAAACTGTCCCGGAGCTATCACTCGCTAGGAAAACTGTCCCGGCTAGCTATCACTCGCTAGGAAAACTGTCCCGGCTAGCTATCACTCGCTAGGAAAACTGTCCCGGCTGCTATCACTCGCTAGGAAAACTGTCCGGCTAGCTATCACTCGCTAGGAAAACTGTCCCGGCTAGCTATCACTCGCTAGGAAAACTGTCCCGGCTAGCTATCACTCGCTAGGAAAACTGTCCCGGCTAGCTATCACTCGCTAGGAAAAAATCGACTCATAAATGGCACAAAAGGTCTTTAAATCGCCAGGGAAATGGAGCAAATGTCTAAAGATTCCAAACTAATGGGGGCTAAACATAAGGGAGAAGGGAGGGCCAGACCCCCCCCCCCCCCCACTCCCCCGTGACCAACATCTATACGTTAAGGGGGGTGACCTGCTTTTTTTTTCTCTCTCTGGGTTGTATCCATTCGGCCCCATTCAGCCAACTGTTTTAAGACGTTTATCACCATCCAGGTGTCGATTTATACCTGGCGAGCCACCATATCTTGGATGAGTTAGAGAGCTGGCTAAATTTGTACATTTTTCGATAGTGAAAATGTCTCCGGTAGTACCGATCCCTGGGGTACCCCGATAGTTACATTAGACCATTTCAAATTTACTTTACCCTTTGCTTTCTGTCACTGAGTCAATTTACTTTACCCTTTGCTTTCTGTCACTGAGTCAATTTACTTTACCCTTTGCTTTCTGTCACTGAGTCAATTTACTTTACCCTTTGCTTTCTGTCACTGAGTCAATTTACTTTACCCTTTGCTTTCTGTCACTGAGTCAATTTACTTTACCCTTTGCTTTCTGTCACTGAGTCAATTTACTTTACCCTTTGCTTTCTGTCACTGAGTCAATTTACTTTACCCTTTGCTTTCTGTCACTGAGTCAATTTACTTTACCCTTTGCTTTCTGTCACTGAGTCAATTTACTTTACCCTTTGCTTTCTGTCACTGAGTCAATTTACTTTACCCTTTGCTTTCTGTCACGGAGTCAATTTTCTATCCATCCCTTGTACTCCATGCGCGTTTTAATTTCATCAATAAACGTTTGTGGGGTACGTTGTCACAGGCCTTTGGAAAATCAAGGTATACAATATTTACCGCTTTACTCTCGTCATATAGGTTGAGGATATCGTGAAAGAAGACTAAGCGGTTCGTCATGCAAAGAATATTTTTTTACGGAAGCCATGTTGAGTATCTTTGAGTAGGCTACCGTATGTTGTTTACGGAAGCCATGTTGAGTATCTTTGAGTAGGCTACCGTATGTTGTTTACGGAAGCCATGTTGAGTATCTTTGAGTAGGCTACCGTATGTTGTTTTACGGAAGCCATGTTGAGTATCTTTGAGTAGGTTACCGTATGTTGTTTACGGAAGCCATGTGAGTATCTTTGAGTAGGTTACCGTATGTTGTTTACGGAAGCCATGTTGAGTATCTTTGAGTAGGCTACCGTATGTTGTTTTTACGGAAGCCATGTTGAGTATCTTTGAGTAGGCTACCGTATGTTGTTTTCCTTCGCGTGATTTACGAGTCTGTCTTTTTGTTAGCGTTCCTAGCATATTACAGACAACTGAGGTCAAGCTAATTGGACAAGAGAGAGAGAGAGAGGGTGAGAGTGAGTGAGAGTGAGTGAGAGAAGGGGGGGGGGGGGATGTTGATGGTGTGCAATACGCCCCTTTACTTCCGGGAGTTGCTTAGAGGCCTCTCAAGTGTGGCTCTCTCTTTCTCTCTTTCATATATATATATATATATATATATATATATATATATATATATATATATACCGAGAGAGAGAGAGAGAGAGAGAGAGTATATTAACTAAATCCATTTCTATCGGTATCTATTGTACTTCTCTATCTCTTTTTCGTTCCCACAGGCCCCCCCCCCCCCCTCTCTCACATTCCTCCTGTTAACCCCACACCCTCTTACAAGTACAGCCGGCATCAAAAGTTCCTCCCACCTCCACATTCTCTAGTAACAACAATAATTTCTTTAGTTTGGGCATGGAATATTTGTTTAGTTATTTATGTATGTATGTATGTATGAATGTATTGATTTGTATGCAATTATTTATGAATATATTTTACTTATTTATTAATATATTTATGTATTAATGTATAGCCTATATATATATTTATTTATTTAATTATTGATATAGTTTGGTAGTTTTATATATTTTTATGATCGTTGGAGATGTTATGGTGAGAAGTGGAATTACACGATTTTTTTTTTTTTTCTGTCAACATTTTGGGCAGTATTTTGTACCGATACCAGGAACTATTATGAAGGTAGATCAACATAGGTAGCAGCAGTCTAGCACATACATGGGTAGCAGCAGTCTAGCGCATACATGGGTAGCAGCAGTCTAGCACATACATGGGTAGCAGCAGTCTAGCACATACATGGGTAGCAGCAGTCTAGCACATACATGGGTAGCAGCAGTCTAGCACATACATGGGTAGCAGCAGTCTAGCGCATACATGGGTAGCAGCAGTCTAGCACATACATGGGTAGCAGCAGTCTAGCACATACATGGGTAGCAGCAGTCTAGCACATACATGGGTAGCAGCAGTCTAGCACATACATGGGTAGCAGCAGTCTAGCACATACATGGGTAGCAGCAGTCTAGCACATACATGGGTAGCAGCAGTCTAGCACATACATGGGTAGCAGCAGTCTAGCACATACATGGGTAGCAGCAGTCTAGCACATACATGGGTAGCAGCAGTCTAGCACATACATGGGTAGCAGCAGTCTAGCACATACATGGGTAGCAGCAGTCTAGCACATACATGGGTAGCAGCAGTCTAGCACATACATGGGTAGCAGCAGTCTAGCACATACATGGGTAGCAGCAGTCTAGCACATACATGGGTAGCAGCAGTCTAGCACATACATGGGTAGCAGCAGTCTAGCACATACATGGGTAGCAGCAGTCTAGCACATACATGGGTAGCAGCAGTCTAGCACATACATGGGTAGCAGCAGTCTAGCACATACATGGGTAGCAGCAGTCTAGCACATACATGGGTAGCAGCAGTCTAGCACATACATGGGTAGCAGCAGTCTAGCACATACATGGGTAGCAGCAGTCTAGCACATACATGGGTAGCAGCAGTCTAGCACATACATGGGTAGCAGTAGTCTAGCACATACATGGGTAGCAGCAGTCTAGCACATACACTGTATATCTTAAAAGGTGCATGATCAGAGTTGAGGATAAAACTGTTTCTCTGTCAGTCTCTCACTCTGTATCTCTGTATGTCTGTCTATATGTAACTGATCTCTCTCTCTCTCTCTCTCTCTCTCTCTCCATATATATATATATATATATATATATATATATATATATATATATATATATATATATATATATATACAGTAGGATATATATATATATATATATATATATATAAAACAACTGTCTCCCTAAAAGCCAAAAGAGTGACAGAGAGCCAAATTCAAGGTACGTTGGCGCCAAAATGTCTGGTCATAGGATGAAGGAAAGACTGATTGAAGGAGAGAGTACCAGAGTTTACTTGTCGAGTAGAAGAAAGACTGAGAACACTTGTTAATTCTTGGGTTGGAGAGCTGAATAGATAAATGAGTGGGAATGTTGAAAGGTGGGTGCCTTGTGTGTGTGTGTGTGTGTGTGTGTGTGTGTGTGTGTGTGTGTGTGTGTGTGTGTGTGTGTGTGTGCTTCTATATAAATTTCTATCTATCAATCTATCTATCTGACGAGACTGCATGACCAGCTGTTCCTCCAAGCCTCTTACATTAATTGCATGGAACTACACTCACGCCTATTTCGTAAATGCAATTGAACCATAATTACGTCGAGAATATTCGAGTGCAACACAGAACACGCTACCCATAACATACTGCTACACAAACAATATGTACCGGGTAATTATTGTTCTGCATTACATAACCATTACTGTATTTCCTGTTATTTGTTATTGTGTGTGCTGAGCAAATGTGTGTATAGTGTTTGTGCTTTTTTTTATTGCGCGCACATACACATATACACACACACACGTGTTTGTATATATACAGTATACATATATATATATACAGTATATATATATATATATATATATAATCACAAGTTGACTCATTAATTTACTCTCCACTATTCAGCCATTCATGGTTCTTCTTGTAACTTATTAACTCATATTTTCTTATTGACGGGGCAGTGCATTGTTGAGTGAGTAAATTACCTGCAGGCCAGAAATGTGTGGTTAATGAGGCGAACTAACGAAGGTATTGGTGGTGATGGTGGTGGTGTTAATGGTGGTGGTGGATGTAGTGGTAGTGTTGATGGTGGAGGTAGTGGTTGTGGTGGTGTTATTGATGGTGGTGATGTTAATGGTGGTGGTGGATGTAGTGGTAGTGTTGGTGGTAGTGGTTGTGGTGGTGTTAATGATGGTGGTGATGTTAATGGTGGTGGTGGATGTAGAGGTAGCAACAGTGGTGGTGGTGGTGGTGATGTTAATGGTGGTGGTGGATGTAGAGGTAGCAACAGTGGTGGTGGTGGTGGTGGTGATGTTATTGGTGGTGGTGATGTTATTGGTGGTGGTGGATGTAGTGGTAGTGTTGGTGGTGGAGGTGGTGGTAATGCTGGTGGTGGATGTAGAGGTAGCAACAGTGGTGGTGGTGGAGGTGGTGGTAATGGTGGTGGTGGATGTAGAGGTAGCAACAGTGGTGGTGGTGGTGGTGGTGGTGTTATGGTGGTGGTGATTATTGGTGGTGGTATTGTAGAGGTAGTAAAACAGGGGTGGTGGTGATGTTAATGGTGGTGGTGGATGTAGAGGTAGTAACAGTGGTGGTGGTGATGGTAATGGTGGTGGTGGATGTAGAGGTAGTAACAGTGGTGGAGGTGGTGGTAATGGTGGTGGATGTTATTGGTGGAGGGGGAGGTAGAGGCAGTAAAAGTGGTGGACGTGGTGGTAATGGTGGTGTGATAGATAGTAGTGGTGGTGGTGATGTTATGGTGGTGGTGGATGTAGTGGTAGTGTTGGTGGTGTGGTTGGTGGGTTGGTAATGGTGGTGGTGGATGTAGAGGTATTAACAGTGGTGGTGGTGATGTTAATGGTGGTGGTGGATGTAGGTAGTGGGTAGTGGTGTGGTGATGTGGTGGAGGTGGTGTTAATGGTGGTGGTGGATGTAGAGGTTAGTGTTGGTGGTGGTGGTGCGGTGGTGGAATTATTGGTGGTGGGTGGTGGTGGGTATGTAGTGGTAGTGTGTTGGTGGTGGAGGTGGTGGTAATGGTGGTGGTGGATGTAGAGGTAGTAACAGTGGTGGTGGTGATGTTATTGGTGGTGGTGGATGTAGTGGTAGTGTTGGTGGTGGAGGTGGTGGTAATGGTGGTGGTGGATGTAGAGGTAGTAACAGTGGTGGTGGTGATGTTAATGGTGGTGGTGGATGTAGAGGTAGTAACAGTGGTGGAGGTGGTGGTGGTAGTGGATGTAGTGGTGGTGGTAATGGTTGTGGTGGATGTAGAGGTAGTAACAGTGGTGGTGGTGTGTATGGTGGTGGTGGTGGTGTGGTAGTGGTGGGGGGGGTGGTGGTAATGGTGGGTGGTGGTGGTGGTGGATGTAGAGGTAGTAACAGTGGTGGTGGTGGTGGTGATGTTAATGGTGGTGGTGATGTTAATGGTGGTGGTGGATGTAGAGGTAGTAACAGTGGTGGTGGTGATGGTAATGGTGGTGGTGGATGTTATTGGTGGTGGTGGATGTAGAGGTAGTAGTAACAGTGGTGGTGGACTGGGGTTAATGGTGGTGGTGGATGTAAGGGGTGGTTGTGTGGTGGTGGTGGTGTTAAGGTACAGTGGTGGTGGTGGAGGTGGTGGTAATGGTGGTGGTGGATGTAGAGGTAGTAACAGTGGTGGTGGTGATGGTAATGGTGGTGGTGGATGTTATTGGTGGTGGTGGATGTAGAGGTAGTAACAGTGGTGGAGGTGGTGGTAATGGTGGTGGTGGATGTTATTGGTGGTGGTGGATGTAGAGGTAGTAACAGTGGTGGTGGTGGTGGTGATGTTAATGGTGGTGGTGGATGTAGAGGTAGTAACAGTGGTGGAGGTGGTGGTAATGGTGGTGGTGGATGTAGAGGTAGTAACAGTGGTGGTGGTGGTGGTAATGGTGGTGGTGGATGTAGAGGTAGTAACAGTGGTGGAGGTGGTGGTAATGGTGGTGGTGGATGTAGAGGTAGTAACAGTGGTGGTGGTGGTGGTAATGGTGGTGGTGGATGTAGAGGTAGTAACAGTGGTGGAGGTGGTGGTAATGGTGGTGGTGGATGTAGAGGTAGTAACAGTGGTGGTGGTGGTGGTGATGTTAATGGTGGTGGTGGATGTAGAGGTAGTAACAGTGGTGGTGGTGGTGGTGGTAATGGTGGTGGTGGATGTAGAGGTAGTAACAGTGGTGGTGGTGGTGGTGTTAATGGTGGTGGTGGATGTAGAGGTAGTAACAGTGGTGGTGGTGGAGGTGGTGATAATGGTGGTGGTGGATGTAGAGGGTAGTAACAGTGGTGGTGGTGGTGGTGGTGGTAATGGTGGTGGTGGATGTAGAGGTAGTAACAGTGGTGGAGGTGGTGGTGGTGATGGTGGTGGTGGATGTAGAGGTAGTAACAGTGGTGGTGGTGGTGGTAATGGTGGTGGTGGATGTAGAGGTAGTAACAGTGGTGGTGGTGGTGGTAATGGTGGTGGTGGATGTAGAGGTAGTGTGGTGGAGGTGGTGGTAATGGTGGTGGTGGATGTAGAGGTAGTAACAGTGGTGGAGGTGGTGGTGGTAATGGTAGTGGTGGATGTAGAGGTAGTAACAGTGGTGGTGGTGGTAATGGTGTGGTTGGGGGTAGTGGAGGTGGTGGTGGTGGATGTAGAGGTAGTAACAGTGGTGGTGGTGGTGGTAATGGTGGTGGTGGATGTAGAGGTAGTAACAGTGGTGGTGGTGGTGTTAATGGTGGTGGGATGTAGACAGTCACAGTGGTGGTGGTGTTTCCTTGGTGGTAATGGTGGTGGTGGTGTTCCTTGGTGGTGATGTCAGGTAGTACCGTGGTGGTGGTGGTAATGGTGGTGGTGGATGTAGAGGTAGTAACAGTGGTGGTGGTGATGGTGATATTGTTGTTGTTGTTGGTTTGGGTGGTGTTTTTTCTGTCTTACACTTACAACCCATATAGCTCTTCTTTCGTGCGTTTACAATCTATCTATGCATCTTTTGCCAGACGTCACAATTCCCAAGAGGGTGGCCAAGAATGAATCACCTCCATGGTCCTCTGTCTCCTCGTTTACAACAGTTCTGCATAGTAAACGATCAGCTTAATGTACTTGATACACGCTAACTAGGTTTTGCGGTCTCAATTATGTCGACAATTTCGATTTAATTCGAATTGTTCTTATCTATCAACTCCTTTTTAATGTGGAAGCGTTTATTTTTTTGGTCAATTATTTCATATATTTATTATGTTCTTAGTTTCCTCCCTAGACCTCCAACAAACTTTAAACAAAACATCCATTAGATCCCCCTTCTAGATTAATTTGTACATCTTTCGGTAGAAAAATTTCCCGGTCGAAGTCCGGTTATCCAAAATTACAGGCTCACTATCGTTCGCCAGGAATATTAATCGACACCTAAATAGCACGAAATGTCTAAATACTGACAAAGAAATGGGGCGAAAGGTCTTAAAATCGCCAAACTAATCGGCCGAACGTCTGTAAAGCCGGTACCGTATCACACGAGAGCTTTTATAGTCAACATTCGATGATCAACATTTTTCTGGCAACATTTCTGTAATATTTTACACTGGTCTCGGAAACTAGACTGATGATAGATGAATTTAGGTGAAATAAATATGTTAAATGTTGACCTCATAACCTGGCACACCAATGTCGAGGATAAATGTTGAGCGAAAAAGCGCTCGTGTGATACCGGCTTAAATCGGAAAACTAAAGGGGCTAAACATGAGGGAGAAGGGGGTCCAGAAAAACGGGCCATCTCCCCTTAACCCCATCAACCAAACCTCTAGAAATTAAACGTTTAACCCTTTCAGTACGGGTGATTTATATTAATCTTAATAATAAAACCAAATTTAATTGTTTTCAAGTAGCGCTCAACAATATGGTTTGCATTACGTATTTATGTAGGCCACACTCAGGGGTTTCCACTAATTGGTTTACTTCCGCGTTCTGTGTAATTGGTATCACTGCAAATATTAATAACAGACCGTTCTATTAGTGTAAGCAATATAGGGTGTAATTCATTAACTAAGTGACGCTGCACGAGACGAACTTTGTTATCTATCGGTCTAGTTATCTGTCTATTTATGTATCTATCTATCTATCTATCTATTTAACTAAGTGACGCTGCACGAGACGATCTTTGTTATCTATCTGTCTAGATATCTATCTATTTATGTATCTATCTATCTATCTATCTATCTATTTATTTATCTATCTATCCATTTATCTATCTATCTGTCTATCTATCTATTGCCAGATGCCCTAAGCTAGGGGGGTAGCCACGAATAATCTCCTCCCTGCACCTCTGTTCTCTATCAGTCGGCGTCCCTCCTACCACCCAACACCCCTTTCACTCATATACCTCTCAACTGCATCCTTCCACACCACTCTCATTTTTCCTACTACCACATAAAGGTCAGACCCCCCCCCCCCCCCCACCAACACCCCCACACACCCTAGCTTCAAACAATCATCCTTTCATCTACACACACAATCAATCTGCACCTTTCCTTCCATCTCACTCCAGTGTCAGTTGATATGCTTGTGGCTCATGTTACACGATTTTTACTCAGTTTAACTATCGAATTGTTTACCTAAGGGTAAGGCAGGTTAGTGGATGGATTAGCCGAACACCACTGTAGACAAATAGTGCTAACAAGATACATAGAGGGCCTCGGAGTGGGACGGATCCTAAATTGAGTGGTCAATTCTGTAAGTCCTTCACTAAACTGGCTCGAGTTGTCCCTCTCACAGGGAATAGGTCCGCTTGGGGGCATTCTGTGTATGGCCACCCTCGTAAGGGGAGTAAGGCGTCCGGCAATAGATAGATAGATAGAACTATCGAATTCGAGGGTGTTCTTAGTAGTTTGGTGATTTTAAGACGTTTCGCCCCATGCAGGTGTCGATTAATTCCTAGTGAACGATGACCAACTTGCAAAATAAGATATACCGGACTTGGGCCGGGACTTTTCTCTACCGAAAAATGTACGCATTTACCTTGAAAACATGTCGGGGGAGGGGGGGCTTTTTTGACTTGAGGGGAATATGGGAAGGGGGGGGGGGGGGGGGCAATATAAACACAAAATGGGAAGTAATATTTTAAACCCCTGTAAATATAGATAATAGAGCTTCTATTAGTGTAAGTAACCTACTGTATATATAGGGTGTTGGCAGTGCATGTATGTAGTTCATTAACTAAGTGACGCTCCATGTAACAACCTTTGCTATACTGTACCTGTTCCAATTACATTATCCCTCTCTGTAACATGCGATATATTCTGTATTTAACCCCTTCACCACGATGACGTGACTTTCCACTTACTCTGGTTACCATTAGATTATTTCCTTTTGCTTATAATCTACCTCTTGGACTGAAAGGGATAAAATAAGAAAAATATAATAAATAAGTAACTGAATATCATACCTTACACATATCAACAAACACACACATACACAAATCAACACACCTTACACATTCACTCACATACATGCGCTAACACACACACACACACACACTAATATATACACACAAGCATACAGGTCCTGATGTGGCGGCGTCTACGCCGTGGGGCCACCTCCCGAGGCTGCCAACCGCGGATGGCTGCCGACCCTCCACGGCCGAAGACAAAATCAACGACCAATGGAGGAAAACCGGATGCCGGCCGCGGGGAGCAGTTTCGGGAGCCAAACCGTCACAACCATCCCCTGCCCCCTCCCTGGGGGCACGGGTCCTTGGAGCGGCTTCGGTCGCGCCGGGAATTTCCACACCTCTCACACCACACACACACACACATCACACAGTTTTCCTACACCGAGAAATGACTCTCCGGCTGTCATTTCTCGAAGACTTCTTCTAGCCGGAGACATTGAGAGCAACCCCTCCCACGTACACATACATATGTCGAACTTGCTCAAAACCCATCACTTCAAGTCGCCATACTAAGGGTTCAGTTCTCTGCAATTCATGCGGGAACTGGACCCACTTCACCTGCACAACACTTGCCTCCAAGAAACACTACACAAACACCTGGACCTGTTCCTCATGCCCCTCCCTCTCCCAGTCAAATCCCTCACCTAAAACCCGTCCACCTCTCCTCCCCAACCCACCTAACCTTCCCATATCATCCACTCCCCCCCCCCTCAACCCCGTCCCCCTCTCCCCCCCAACCCACCTAACCTTCCCATACCATCCACATCCTCAACTCAACACACCACACCCCATCCTAATCCATTCCAACCCCCATCTCCTGGTTCCCAATCCCCCCCCCCCCACCTCACCCATCCCTCCCCCAGCCCCTCCCCCCCCCCCCCCCCCATCCTCGTGCAGCAGCACCCAACATACATCGTGCACATAACATTAACATTCTTCAACTGAACATAATAATGATAATAATAATAATAATATTTATTCAGTTAGCAATTTACAGAGTTGGTACCACATAGTTTTTTATAAATATGACATGTACCAGCCTTGCATAATTCCAACTAAGGATAGCCCAATAAGGCCGTTAGGCGTATTTCCATTGGGGTCCTTGTGGGATTAGGTTAGCTGGGGAAATGGGGAGGATAAAGAAATAGGTACTTTAGAGAAAGTATTTCTAGGGGGTTATTTTAAGATACCTTACATCCTATAGTAAATATCAGTAATCCGTAATCAGTAATAATTTCAGTTTGGTTTGTCTATCTCTTATGTCGTATTTAGTAGTAGACATAAGCTTGGTGCTCCCTTCTCGCAGCTGTCCGGTTCAGGTGTTCCTTCAGGCTACGTCTGAAGGAATACAGTGTTCTCTTTTCACGGACTGACTGGGGTAGGTCGTTCCAGTCTTTGATGGCAGTGAAGAAGAATGTTTGCTTACCCTGTCCTTGAATTCTCGGGACCTTAAAATTAAACATCATGTTTCTTGTATTATGTCCACTCCTCTCATTTGCTTTAACAAAATCATTCTTTAGATACTCTGGAGCTCTGTCATAGAAAATTTTGAAAGCATTAGTTAGCCTGATTTGTTTGGCCCTGTCAGAGACATTGAGCATACCTAGTGACTGAAGTTGTTCCTGGCCAACATGTGATCTGGGTCCTAGGTTCAGCATGAACCTAACCATTTTATTTTGAGTGACCTGAAGTTTGTGCTGTGCTGATTTAGATGATGCAGAGTACCAGGATGACACAGAATAGTCAAAATGACATTGAACAAGCGCTTGGCAGAGGGTCTTTTTGGTCGCCGCGGGCAAGCATCCCACCTGTCTATACAGGTATTTTATACGTGCTCTACACTTACTCAGGATAGATTCCAAAATTGTTTCACCTGACAAACTCGCGTCCAGTTTCAGTCCGAGATATTTAACTTGTGACACTGTTGTTATAGGAATATCATTACAGTTGACCGAGAAGCCCACAATGTCTTTCAGTTTGCGTTTTGTTCCACATAAGATGGCTTCCGTCTTGCCCAGGTGAAGAGATAGTCTATTGTCCACTAGCCATTCACTACATGATGCTAGTTCTTTGGAAAGTGAAGCGGCAATACTTATTGGGTCTTTTCCTGAAACCAGAAGCACGCTGTCGTCTGCATACAGTAATAATTTACATGAGACGCTCAGTTCCATGTCGTTCACATAACAGAGAAAGAGTAAGGGACCAAGGATGCTTCCCTGCGGGACCCCACAGTTAATTGGCATAGGATCAGATATATTATCATCAATTTTGACTCTTTGGGTTCTACCACTAAGATAAGATTTAAACCAGTTCACAGACCCTATGCCCATAGCTTGTAGTTTATTACATAGGATATCATGGTCTACTGTGTCAAACGCTTTTTGTAGATCAAGAAGAACCATACCGGTGTAGTTACCTTTAGACATTTCTTTACGAATGTGATCTGTTAAGTGGATGAGACAGGAGTCTGTCGAGTACATGCATCTGAAACCTGATTGAAACTTATAGAATAGATCATTTTGTTTGAGGTAGTGTTCAATTTGGGTGTATACCGCTCTTTCAAGGATTTTAGATACAATACATAATATGCTAACTGGTCTGTAGTTGCCAACTTCTAGTTTATTTCCTTTCTTGAATAGAGGGGTTACAATAGCTTCCTTCAGTTCAGCAGGTACTGTGTTGGTGTTAATTGACAAGTTGATGATGTTAGGGGGCCTGCTATACCAATGGCTCCATCTCGTAGAAATTTGGCAGGAATTTTGTCTGGTCCTGTGCTCTTATGTACATTTAGGTTAGACAGCTCGTCAAAAGTGTATTTTGGTGTAACATTTTGCAATCTAAATGTGTTCGGGTGTATGTCTTTATCTCTGTAGAAACATAGATGGCATCAACACAAAGAAACACGAACTCTCACACTTCATCAAACAACACAACATACACATTGCCATCTTACAAGAAACAAAACTCCGCACAACACAAAAAACACCCACATTTCATAATTTCACCACCATCAGACAAGACCGGGCTGTCGGCGGGGGCGGTGGACTCGATCACCCTGGTACACAAAGAAATATCATACATAGTAACCAGTGTACAAACCAAATCCCTCCTCCCCCCAAATGACAACACAACAGAAATACAGTCAATTAAAATACGCACTGGCAACAACTCCAACATAACCATCATAAACACATACATCCCTCCCCAAACATCCCCTACAGTACCAAATGAATACAGACCACACTTACAACACATCACAAACACCCCACACATCATCCTGGGTGGTGACTTCAACGCCAAGACGTCGGCCTGGTTTGTCGACAACCCCGACACAGACAGAGGGCTGGTACTACAAAACCAAACCGATAACCTCATCATCCTTAACGACATCCATCAACATACCCATATTCCTCACCAAGCCCTCTATAACCCATCATCTCCAGACATCACCTTTTGCTCCCCAGAACTCGCCCCCACAACATCCTGGAGGGTGGTCAGAACCTTAGGCTCTGACCACCTCCCGATCATTATCACCACCAAAACCAGACTCACCCCAGCTAGCCACAAACACACATACACCAATTATAAAAGAGCTAACTGGGAAGCAGGCTGGGAAATTAGGTATAGCCCGGCAGCCCGGACATGTAGCCGGGCTAGTGATTTTCAATGTTAGTCTGCCCGGCAGTTGCCCGGGGGACAAGTGAAAGTTTGTAATACTTCCTTACATAACGCTGCAATAAAATATATACAATGTTATACATACATATATAATATCAAATACCGGTATATAATTAATGTAGGAAAACATCGCTGCGGTAACCCTTTAATAGACCGAGTCTGAGACCGACGACACTCGGTGTGCGGTGACCCTACAGTAAACAGCTAATCGGTTGTCGAATACTATAATGTCAATATTGATTTATATCAGATGCAATAACAACACAAGAATCAATAAACAGATAAAGAAAACAAAGACAGGAAAATTGAAACAAGTTAGGCTAAATGTAGCCGTGTAAATCCTATGATAACATTGCCTAAGAATTGTCGTTATTGCTTTGCCGTGAATCTCGTAATGTTACGAACTTGAATTGCAAGGGATACTAAAGCTTGTTAAGGGGGGATGGTTCACTTTTTGGGCGTTTTTTGCATGTATTCATTCTTTTTCTAGTTTCCTCCCTAGACCTCCATCAAATTAAAAAAAAACATCCTTTAGATCCCCCTTCTAGATTAATTTGTAGCCTACATTCTTCGGTTGAAAATTTCCCGGCCGAAGGCCGGTTCTTCCAACATTACAGGCTCACTATCGTTCGCCAGGGAAAAATCGACATCTAAATAGCACGAAAGGTCTAAATATTGACGACGAAATGGAGCGAAAGATTTTAAGATCGGCCAACTAATGGGGCAAACATCTTAACATCTGTAAACTAATGGGGCTAAACATGAGGGCGAAAGTGGTTCAGAAAACAGGCCCACGTCCCCTTAAGCTTGTAGATGGTGTTGGTGGCATAGTTGTTGGTCAGTGGTCAGTGTTATACTATAAGCCATAGATGCTGGTTGTAGGGTAGCAGATTGGCATCGTCTGCACCTACGCTTGTCTCCACTTACCCGATATCGGTGTGCAGTTTTATTATTTGTTCTATTTCTCCCCATTTTAATGTTAATAATTCCGATCTTCAAAAAATCGGGCTATTTGGGAATTTTGGATTATTCGTGTTCGAATTATCAGAATTTTGCTGTAACAGACTATTTGACAGACAGACACATCTTCTTTAACCCCTTCTGTACCGGCGACGTGATTATAATTTCTTTCTAGCTAGATTTATACTATTTTGTGCAGTTTAAGAAGGATGTGCTGTTATAAAAAAGGTCAAGTGAGATCATTCGAAGCCTGTTAATTGCTGGAGGCTCCTTTTAAACTGAATTATATAATTTAATAGTAGCCAGAATATATTGAAATGGACGTCACCGGTAATGAAGGGGTTAAGTCAGTGTTGTGATTTAATATTCAGTATAGCCGTAAACACACTCTCTCTCTCTCCTGGTATACGTCAATAATGAACTATGAATTTGTAATGTGATGCCATAGACCAAGGCTGCCTGTTCCTAGAAATGTTATTCGCCGTATTCAACTTATTATTAGGTCTGCGCGTGAAGCGAAGGAGGCTGTTGTTGTTCTGGAATTGAAGTTTATTTTGGATCGACGTCCACATCAACACCCTATTTGGGGGAAGCGAAGGATCTCAAGGGCTTACACAGTCCTTCTTCTTCTTCTTGTTAGGGCAACGCTTATTGAAAATTGCAATTTTTCGGTTATTACTTAACCAAATTTAATTATTGTTCTCGTGCATATACTCTGATTTATCCTCTAGGCCCTAACGGAGCCCTTTTTGTTTTATTTGGTCCTGTGCGTCGCGCTACGCACCTTGGAGTTAACACGACCACACGGACCTATACTGTAGTCTGCTTGGACTTGTAAAATTGAATATTGCTAGTCGTGAAGTTTTTTATTGGGGAGATTGTAGGCACCAGTCAAGCAGGACAGTACCCAGGGGAGGTCACATAGCCATATGATAACGAGTTACTGGAACTCCTGCTTCATTTGCCAGGCTTCCCCCACTTTTTCTATAGGTGCCTCACCTACACAGAGAGTAATCCAGCTAACTCTCATAGACACTTACTATTCATTGAATCATTTCACTATACTTAAAATCACACCACACTTCTTTCCAACACACCTAAATTTCCTCTAACGTACTGTACCGTGATTTTAGGTGATATGTTTGTGAATGAATGTGGTACTTAGCGAGCGAAATGTCTTACAGTGTATCAGGGCAAGTACAAGATATGTCAGGGCAAGTAAATTTCAGAAGTCACTAGCCCGGGGCAAGTAGATCCGCAATACTAATTTCCCAGCCTGCTGGGAAGCATTCACAAATGAGACAGAACAACACTTCACAACTCTAAACAGTACACCCATCACTAACATCAACAATGCTGTACACATACTCAATAAAACTATCCAAAACGCTGACAAGAAGCACATTCCAAGAGGTAACAGAAAAAGACACAACCCCAACTTCACACCAGAAATTCAAAACCTCATCAGACAACGCGACATACTGAAACACTCCCCAGCACCCCACACACAAGACATCACACAACAAATTCAAGCACTCAACACCCAAACTAACAACAAAATACAAGAACAACAAAAACTAAATTGGAATAACTTCCTACAAACACTTGATCACAAAACAAACCCCAAAAAGCTCTACAAAACACTAAACAGCATCACACTTTCCAACAGCAACACAACACAATCACATGCTGCAATCACAACAACAGACTCTACTCCTTCATGTAAACAACAAGCAAACACTCTCATCAATCACTTTTCACATGTCAGCCACCTAAAACCTCACAAAGACGACCGACGTGTCATCCGACGTAAGAGACAATTCCCCACAGACCCTGACTATACACCCTTCACCAATCACCAGACAAAGCATATCATCAACAATCTCAAGCACTCACCCGCCTGTGGCCTAGACAACATAAGCAACATACATCTCAGACACCTGGGACCACAAGGCATACAAGCACTCACTAACATATCAAACTACAGCTATTCACACAACACAATACCAGACATTTGGAAGCATGGTATCATCATCACATTCCCCAAACCCAACAAAGACTCCACGCTACCCTCCTCGCACCGCCCCATCACACTCCTTTGCTTCCCCTCCAAAGCCATGGAACGCCTAGTATTACAACTAATTACACCTGACCTACCCCTAGCTCCAACACAACATGGCTTTAGGCCACTGCACTCTACAAACACTCTTCTCACAGACCTTACACAAAGAGCTTTCGACGGCATCAACTCAGCTAGACCACCACACAGATCACTATTAGCCACACTCGACATTAGTAAAGCCTTCGATGCCATCCCCCGCCACAACCTAACAAACAAAATCTACAACACAAACATGCACAACAACACAAAAAGGTGGCTGGCCAACTTCCTAGCAGGCAGATGTGCACACGTATCTTTTGCCGGTCAGTCATCTAAAATCAGAAACTTTCCAAACGGAGTCCCACAAGGATCCGTCCTATCGCCCGCACTCTTCAATCTGTACATGCACGATATAACTACACCCAATACGCCCCAAATAAACTTAGCCTCCTATGCAGATGACATAACACTCACATGCACACACCATGACCCAAAAAGAGCAACAGATCTCCTTCAACCCTATCTCAACACACTACATGGCTGGTGCACTACAAACAGACTTAATCTAGCCCCAGCCAAATCCACCGCAACCCTGCTCACAAGTTGGACAGGAGAACACGAATACATCCCTCAACTCACCATAAACAACACACCCCTAACACATACACACACACCCAAAATCCTAGGAGTAACATATGATACTCATATGACATTCAAACAGCACACCACAAACATTAAAAAGAAACTGACACCCAGACTTAACGCCCTCAGGTCACTTGCTCACACAAAATTTGGACACAACAAAGAAACTACCACCACAGTATATAAACAATACATAAGATCAGTGATGGAATACGCAAGCCCAGCCTGGGCTTCTAACCTAGCTGAAACACATCATAAGACCTTACAGACTATTCAAAACAAAGCCCTGAAGATCATTACAGGCTGCACAGCTACTTCACCCACAGATCACCTACATCAAGAAACCAAAATCCTCAAAGTCAAAGACCATCTAGACATGAGAGGCACTCAATTCCTGGCAGCAGCCTCCACGAACCAAGACCACCCACTAAACTACATGGCAACACACCCACAGACACCAAGAAATATCAAAACAACACCCAGCACACGGTATCACACACAATTATTGTCCTCTCTCCCTCCCTGCCCACCCCGAACCAACTTCCAAAAGCACATCCATACTCATATCTCTCACCGATCCATCCACTCACTCACAGACAACACGCAGCTGCATGCACGACCTCCCGAAATCCATCCTTCCGAATCCTCCCTTCCTCGCGAGGACAGAGTCCACCTGGCCAGGCTGAGATGCGGACACCATCCAGCTCTCCTGAGCTATCAGAAGAGACTGGATGACTCCGTTGTCGAGGCCTGCCCGGGATGTAACACAGCACCCCATACCATTAAACACATCATAGAAGACTGCATTTCACACAACCACTTACGCCAACAACACAATCTACACTCAATGAGAGCTCTGTGGGAAAGCCCGATCGTGGCCATGGCCTTTCTCAGGGACTCGGGGCTGTTCGGCCAGGCAGCTTAGGGAACAACAACAACAACAACAAGCATACATACATGCATTAACAAGCAGCATACACAAACGCATCAATACACACACACACACACACAGGGTAAGAGTCTGCAGGATATGAGGTGTCAAGACTCATTCACACTTTTCCAGACATTTTTTTCGGTCTCTCTTTCTTCGTTCAACTTACAGGGTTTCTTCTTCATCTTCTTAACATATATTCTTACATTTATCTTTCTTGTTCGTTAATTTTTGTATATTCTTCATTATTCAGCGTATATATTTTTCGTATAGATTTTCACATTTACTATGCAATCACCTGTCTCATTGTATTTATTGTATTCGTACCTTTCTTCTTCTTCTTCTACAATCCTCTTTCCTTTAATCAAATATCTCTTATCAATATGTGTCTTTTTCAGCAAACTTCACCTTCGTCTTCTTAAAAATACATTCCATATGTACTGTATATATTAATCACAATTTATCCATTAATCAATTTTATTTATTTATTTACTTTTTTGTTTTATTTATGTACCGGTACTGTATTTATATTTATTTTTAGTTAGGGTACCCTTTCCTTGGGATCCACGTTTTCTAAGTTATCATCTTTATATATTCATCTTGTTCGGTAACCATTCTATTCCTCTCAATATCCAGTTGCCCACATAAGTTCTGTTCTCCATGATCTACATTTTTAGTTATGTGTGTATGAAGGAGACACACGGCAAAGCTGCCTGTAACAAGACTCTCCCCCGAAGGTTGAAAGAGTGATAGAGAGCCAAAATCAAGGTACGGTCGCGCTAATAAGTCATATCCCAGCTGTCATTACGTTTGGCTTGCCCTGTGCTGTATTAATGTTTGTCAGATGTTGAATAGGGTGGGTAAGTGTTTGAACATCTTTTTATATTTCACTCTATATGAAGAAATGAAGCTTAAATATTGCTGATACCAATTATTGATCAACACATACTTGGTGCCGAGACATCACTTATTAGCGCGACTGTACATTATAAGTAATTTAGCCTAGATGTTTTGGAAAGATGTCTGGTGTGGCCTCCTCTGGGTACTGCCCTGCGCGATTAGTGCCTACAATCTAAACATAGAAACATAATGCGTATGAATGAATTACTTGTAAACATTTATCTTGGAGGGGGGTCTAGGGAGTGTTGTTTTTTAAGCTTGATGGAGGTCTAGGGAGGAAACTAAACGACTAATAATTCGATACATAAATGAACAAATAAATACGCTCATCCCTTGATTTTGGCCCTGTCACTCTTTCAACTATGGGGGAGGCACTCGCTATAGGCAGTTCTGCCTTTTGCCTCCCTCAATCACATAGAAAAAAATAAAAAATAGCCAGAAAATAGAAAAGTATCGCGTTTTAGAATTATGAGTGTTCATGTGTTATTATCTTGTTCTTCCGTTATTATCTCTGTTTTGTTGTTCTGCCATCTTCGTCTTTTTCTTGTTCCCCTTTTCGCTTTTGTTCTCTTTCTCTTCCTCTTGATTAGCTTCTTTGGGGATGTCTTATATACTCTTTATGGCTTCTTCCCTTCTTCAACAGTGTCTTCTTCATCATCAGTGTCTTCTTCTTCTTCTTCTTCTTTCTCCTCCTCATCACATCATCGTATTATTATTATTATTATTATTACTGTTACTATTATTTGTATTATCAGTTATTATCAGTTGTTATTGGTCTTCTTCTTCCTCTGTTTTCTTCTATTTCTTCTTCTTCCTCTTCTTCACCCTTATATTCTCATTTCCTATTTCCCTCCTCTTCTTCTCATCTTCCCATCACATCTTATTTTTGCCTCATTTGCGTCTCTTCTATCTTCTTCTTTTGCTCTCCTCTTTTTTGTCGATGTTTTTTTCTGTTTTTCCTCTTTGCATTCTTCGCATTCCTCTCTTAATGTTTTTCCTCTCAGTGCCTTGTTCTTTTTATTCTTCTTCTTCTCCACATTATTATTATTATTATTAAAAGAAGCTCCTCCTCCTCCTCGTCCTCGTCCTCGTCCTCGTCCTCGTCCTCCTCCTCCTCCTCCTGCGTTCAATGCTGGTGCCCTTATTACCAAAAAGACATAAACAAGCTAGAACGAGTTCAACGTAGAGTTACCAAAATTATACCTAGCCTAAAGAACAAACCATACGAAGAGCGTCTTAGAGAATTAAATCTATTTCCTTTAACCCAGCGCAGATTAAGAGGTGACTTAATTCAAGTGTTCAAAATCATCAAAGGCATCGACAATATGAACTGTAGTAAGTACTTCACTATCGACCAAGCTAATTACACGCGGGGAAACGGTTGCAAAATTATTGGTAAATCTTTTAACTCACACGAATCTAAGAATTTCTTCTTCAATCGAGTTGTCAACTTGTGGAATGGGCTTCCCCGAGACGTTATAGACTGCAGCACCGTTGATTCATTTAAATTCCGCCTAGACAAATATCTCGCATCAAACCCGCGACTGACTGCGTTTGTAAATGAATAACTTTATTTTATCCTCCCCTCAGTTACTAACCCATATGTCCCCTACTAACTTCCTAGTCCTGCCACGTTAGTGGCAGGGCAGTAGTTCCCTTTCCAATGTTCCCTTACCCACTCTAAACCACTGTTTGGACACTTGATCCTCAGTGTTTTGGAGGACAAGCAGCCTAGAAGGGTCACTAGATCTGTTGTTGCTTGATTTCCTTTGTACTCCTTTGTACTCCTCCTCCTCCTCCTTCCAGCCTCTCATTTTCTTTAGCCCTCTTGAAATGGCCACTTATTTAGCTTTTCTCTTAGCTCTTTATTCTCTTATGAGAGGCACTTTCTTTTACATTAGTATATTTATGTATATTTATGTATATTTATGTATATATTTATTTTACCTTCCTTCCTAGACCTCCATCATGCATAAACTAATATACCTCCAAGAACCTCCTTCGAGATAAACTAATATACCTCCAAGAACCTCCTTCGAGATAAACTAATATACCTCCAAGAACCTCCTTCGAGATAAACTAATATACCTCCAAGAACCTCCTTCGAGATAAACTAACATACCTCCAAGAACCTCCTTCGAGATAAACTAATATACCTCCAAGAACCTCCTTCGAGATAAACTAATATACCTCCAAGAACCTCCTTCGAGATAAACTAACATACCTCCAAGAACCTCCTTCGAGATAAACTAACATACCTCCAAGAACCTCCTTCGAGATAAACTAACATACCTCCAAGAACCTCCTTCGAGATAAACTAACATACCTCCAAGAACCTCCTTCGAGATAAATTAACATACCTCCAAGAACCTCCTTCGAGATAAACTAATATACCTCCAAGAACCTCCTTCGAGATAAACTAATATACCTCCAAGAACCTCCTTCGAGATAAACTAACATACCTCCAAGAACCTCCTTCGAGATAAACTAACATACCTCCAAGAACCTCCTTCGAGATAAACTAATATACCTCCAAGAACCTCCTTCGAGATAAACTAACATACCTCCAAGAACCTCCTTCGAGATAAACTAACATACCTCCAAGAACCTCCTTCGAGATAAACTAACATACCTCCAAGAACCTCCTTCGAGATAAACTAACATACCTCCAAGAACCTCCTTCGAGATAAACTAACATACCTCCAAGAACCTCCTTCGAGATAAACTAACATACCTCCAAGAACCTCCTTCGAGATAAACTAACATACCTCCAAGAACCTCCTTCGAGATAAACTAATATACCTCCAAGAACCTCCTTCGAGATAAACTAATATACCTCCAAGAACCTCCTTCGAGATAAACTAACATACCTCCAAGAACCTCCTTCGAGATAAACTAACATACCTCCAAGAACCTCCTTCGAGATAAACTAACATACCTCCAAGAACCTCCTTCGAGATAAACTAATATACCTCCAAGAACCTCCTTCGAGATAAACTAACATACCTCCAAGAACCTCCTTCGAGATAAACTAACATACCTCCAAGAACCTCCTTCGAGATAAACTAACATACCTCCAAGAACCTCCTTCGAGATAAACTAACATACCTCCAAGAACCTCCTTCGAGATAAACTAACATACCTCCAAGAACCTCCTTCGAGATAAACTAACATACCTCCAAGAACCTCCTTCGAGATAAACTAACATACCTCCAAGAACCTCCTTCGAGATAAACTAACATACCTCCAAGAACCTCCTTCGAGATAAACTAACATACCTCCAAGAACCTCCTTCGAGATAAACTAACATACCTCCAAGAACCTCCTTCGAGATAAACTAACATACCTCCAAGAACCTCCTTCGAGATAAACTAACATACCTCCAAGAACCTCCTTCGAGATAAACTAATATACCTCCAAGAACCTCCTTCGAGATAAATTTGTAATTTTGTCGGTGAAATGTTGCCCTGGCCGAAAGCCGACTCATACTAAATTGCAGGCTCGCTACCGCTCGCCAGCAAAGAAAATCGACACCAATATCTCACCAAAAGACAATTGGCATACTAGCCCAATGGGGCGAATGTCTTAAATTGTCAACACTAATGGGGTTAAACTTGAAGACGGGGGTCCGGAAAAACACAACTCTGAATTTTTCAATGATGGGTTACTGGGCGAGATTACTTACTGGTAAAGCAAGTAAGTTAAGTTAAGGGGAGATTTCCACTTGAGGGATTTTTTTCTTGACTCCTTTCTCCCTCATGTTTAGCCCCATTGCTTTTGAGTTTTTAAGACGTTCACCCCATTAGTTTAGCGATTTTAAGAACGTTCGCCCGATTTCTGTCAATTTTAAGACCTTTCGTACCATTTAGGTGTCGATTTTTTTCCTGGCGAGCGATAGCGAGCCTGTAATTTAAGAGGCATCGGCCTTCAGCCGGGACATTTTTCTACCGAAAAATGTACAAATTTATCTTGAAAGGGGGTCATGGGGGTTTAATTTTAAGCTTGATGGAAGTCTAGGGAATAAACTAAATACCTCCCCTTAACTAACGGCACTCAAATGTTAAAACCTCCAAACTAATATGCTAAACATGAGGGAGAAGGGGGTCCAGAAAAAGCGAGAAGTAACCCTCTTAATCACTACATGGAAGGTGTAAGGAAGTGAGAATAAGGAAATGAGAATAAGGAAGTGAGAATAAGGAAATGAGAATAAGGAAATGAGAATAAGGAAATTAGAATAAGGAAGTGAGAATAAGGAAATGAGAATAAGGAAGTGAGAATAAGGAAATGAGAATAAGGAAATGAGAATAAGGAAATGAGAATAAGGAAATGAGAATAAGGAAGTGAGAATAAGGAAATGAGAATAAGGAAATGAGAATAAGGAAATGAGAATAAGGAAATGAGAATAAGGAAGTGAGAATAAGGAAATGAGAATAATAAAGTTAATAAAGAACAGCCCCCTCCCTCTCTCTAAACCTGGCGTGCTATAATATATATATCAACAGTATACTGTATAAGGTTTTGTTATATATATACTTCTGCTATCTCGCTCTCCTTTTTTCAACCATCTTCAGAAGTTTGGCGATTTGGAGACCTTTCGCCCCATTTTTTTCAATATTAAAACCTTTCGTGCCTTTTAGGTGTCGATTTTTTCCTGGCGAGCGAGAGCGAGCCTCTAATTTTAGAAGGAACCGGCCTTCGGCCAGAAAATTGTTCTACCGAAAAATGTACAAATTTATCTTGAAAAGGAGTCTAAGGGAGTGTTTTTCTAAGCTTGATGGAGGTTTAGCGAGGAAACTCAAAAAATAAATAAATAAATAAATGAATAAATAAATAAATAAATAACGACCAAAAACCAAGAACTACCCCCTTCATCACTTTATGGAAAGTGTAAGGCAAGGGTTCCCAACCTGGGGTACATGTACCTCCAGGGGTACATTTTCACTTTGCAGGGGGTACATAGGGGTCTGAGAGAATAACCATAGTGTACAAAACATGGTGTTCTAATCTACAGGCAGATTGCACAAAGATGTGTTTTTATCAATTTCCTCATTTCAGTAAGCAAAACTTATATTAAAATCGGTAAGAATGTAGTTACCAGGTGGACCGCCCGCCTTACACTACGCGGACGCTCGCAATCATGTTCCCGTCTATTTTGACTGCCGTGGGATACAATAATAGGTTGAAGGGGGGCTTTGCCCCCCTCACCCCCCATGACTTATTGTCATCATCATATATATTGCCAGCAGGAGTCAAATAACATAACAAATATACGGGAACTTACCCGCGAGCGATCGACCTATGTTAACATGACGACCGTCGGACCGTACACCCGGATACTACATCCTATCCTTAAAATTATATCAGTGAGGTGACTATTCCATTGTTTTCACTATTATGGGACATCCTGCGGCCCACACTCTGTAGTGGACGTGAACCATGCAGGTGTGTATACCAACTCCAGACAGCAACTGTACCGCCCGATAATGTCCGAGTATGTGACATATCAAAATATTTTATAAAGTCACTGAGTTCAGTTTATTGATAATATCAATACTAAGATCCCTATGCAGTCTACACATGCATTTTTCATAATAAAATAATACAAAATTAACATAATTTTATCCATTTTTATCCTAAATTGTTAGGGGTAGGCCTACATGGGTACTTATCAGAATGCCCAAGTGGTACAGAGGAACAAAAAGGTTGGGAACCCCTGGTAAGGAAACAATCTGGGAGTGAGAGTAACAAAGGCAATATAAAAACAACCCTTTCCGGGCCCTGTCCCTCTCTAAACCTCGCATGATATCAATATAAGGTTTTGTTTTTGACTTCTGCTATCTCTCTCCTTTTTTCAACCATCTTCAGAAGTTTGGCGATTTTGAGACCTTTTTCCTCATTTTGCTTTGTCCATATTAAAACCTTTCGTTCCCTTTAGGTGTCGATTTTTTTCCTGGCGAGCCATAGCGAGCCTCTAATATTAGAAGGAACCGGCCTTCGGCCGGGAAATTTGTCTACCGAAAAATGTAAAAATTTATCTTCAAAGGGGGTCTAGGGAGTGTTTTTTCTAAGCCTGATGGAAGTCTAGCGAGGAAACTCAAAAATAAATAAATATATAGTCCAAAAACCAAGCCCTACCCCCTAAATCTGGGAGTGAGAATAACAAAGGAAATTAAAACAGCCTTTCCCTCACTAAACCATGTGTGATTATATATACCGGTATATATACTGTATATAATGTTTTGTTTTTTACTTTTGCTATCTCTCTCTCTCCTTTCTTCAACCATGTTCAGAAGTTCCGGCCATCAATCATCGTTCCTTCTTGGTCGCTGCTTTCACCGTATCATTTTATCCAGGGTCCAGAGAATATACGGAGTAGGTCCGTGCCAGAGGGGCCAACTCGCCACGAGTATAGTTTTGAGTTATTGATGTTTAAAGTTAACATACCAATCACTCGTGTGTTGACTCTAACTGGGTTTGAGCGTGACTACTGAAGCACGTCTCGTACAGCGCCTGTGAGTGGTCGGGCGGGCGGCCATTCAATTCCCCACGTCGTAGCCGCGCTCTCATTGGCTGAGCGCGTTGGCGAGTTGGCCCCTCTGTCTACCCAGATTCACACCCATAAACGTTCTGCCAAACGGCAAAAACAAGGGACGCTCAACCCTATGTGCAGTTGCTATAAGGACGAAAGTCGGATGGTTTTTTTTGCCAGATAATTCCTAAGAATTTCACGGGAACCAGCTAGAGCGCTGTTTTTGAAAATGTAGCGAGTTGGCCCCTCTGGCACGGACCTCCTCGGCTAGCATTAGCGGATCTTGATGGAGCCTAGTCTCCCACTTCCAACGTTCAGGTATACTCTTCTGATCACGGGTTTAATTAGCAAGTTTTAATTTACTGGAAGACCTCAATATATTCATGTAATTCAATTTCACTGATTTGATCTCTTACTGGCTGGTCGCGTGCCCAAGTAGCAGCTCACAGTTAGGATTAGACACGCGTATATTGTAGAACACGGAATCTCTAGTAACCTCATGGGGGTACTGATCTAAGTTTTATATTCTTATGGCAGAAATACGTAGAACACATATCAGTGGGCGAACGTTAGATATCACTAGAGTTTTAATATCTGAATAAGGTAATTACGAGAGTCAATGTCGCCTGTTAATTAATGAGCACTGATTTAGTACGTCCCAAATGGAATGGTTAAATATGAGTTACACTGGGCAAGGTTTTAGCCACTTTATAGAAAGTTAATAAGTGAGTGTCAAACTAGTACTATAACACTTAGTACAGTTAGCAACATGAATCTTGAATAGTATTTGTAGATCTGGTCCTGGTTATCTTGCTTCCGGTGATGTTGGGGGCTAACGACTGGTTCCTCGGCCGTCCAGGTGGTCCAAAATGTAGGAAGTTCTCAAGTCGGATCTCTTGACGATCGTTGCTGGCTACACACTTATATACCCACGAATTTGTGTGAAGGTTATAAGGTGCACGTTAGGACTTGTACATGGACAGATGCTTCTATTAGTCTTCTCTGCCACGGAGTCTGCCGGATCTGGAATCTCTCAACTCCGGAACAACACAAGGGCAGAGCTAGAGGTTAACTTCAGGGTAGTGACCACTTAGGGTCAACCCACGCGCAGGTACCTGTGAATGAGTGACGTCACAGGCCCCACGCTCTGCCTGAACCCCTCATATAAGACATCTTGTTTTGTGATATATTGAACTATGCGTGTAAATAGAATCTTACTTAACCCTCTCCGACATATAACGCGATTTTGAGCCTATTGGGGATACTTTAAAGCCTTTGTTACCATCAGGGGTATTTAGAAACCTTTAGTTTAGTTACTTCAACCTCTGCAGTTGTCTTTGAGTCAGCTAATTTTGGAGAGGTAATTATAAGAGTGAGAGAACTCTATTTCTTATTGCTAATCTGGCAACATCTGCGTCATATGAGCGTGAAAGGGTTAATGTTACAGGACAAAAGAAAACATTAAAATATATCAAGCTTAGTATATTTTACAATTAAATGTGCATAAATATGAGGTAATATATTATGGATGATAGCGATATTCTCTGGACCCTGATTTTATCCACACACCGTATTCTTAAGTCTTATACCGTATACACGCAATATGTACACTTATTTACACTCTTATAGTATAGTCACACACACCTACAACGCATACACCAACACGCACTATACTAATATGTACACACACACACACACACACACACACACACACACACACACACACACACACACACACACACACACACACACACACACACACACACACACACACACACACACACACACACACACACACACACACACACATTTACACTCACACATATATTTATACATAATCACAAATATGCTTTCACACATTCAGTTCACACATACACAGGTATTCCCAGACCCCCCCCCCCCCCCCCCCGTTCCCTTTCACCGTGTTAGGTAAAGGTATATATTTTGTTACTCTTATCCCAGTATTATGATACACAAAACAATATTGTCTTTCCAATGATATATCTAGTTTAGTCCACATCCTTCCACAACAAACACACACACACACACACACATATATATATATACAGTATATATATATTATAGCTACCCATTGCTGTATTGGTCTATATATATTATATACGAAAGCTTGCAGGTCCGTGTTTCATATTCCTAGCAAGTACGGTACAAGAATAATTTAATCACGTGTGTTTGTGATTATTCCCCCCCCCCCCTCTCTCTCTCTCTCTCTCTTTCTCTCTCTCTCTCTCTCTCTCTAGATAGATAGATAGATAGAGAGAGAGAGCTAGCGAGAGAGAGAGAGAGAGAGAGAGATAGATAGATATATATACAGTATATATATATATATATATATCTATCATAATCATCGCCATTGCTTTTAACCAAAGTGTGCCCCGTTTTGGTTATTGTTTTGCATCACATGGGCATCACATGGGCATCTCTTCAAATGAGCATATTTTCACAACGATTATATATCCATTTATCGAATACTGGATAATGAATAAATAAGTAAATCAACCAATAAATATAACCCTCCCCCATTAAAGTGTTTGGTGTGATATACCGCCCCAACAACCCAACATCAATAAGTTTCTTTCCCCTCAGGACATTGTTAATAAGGCCACTGTCACACCAGCGCTTTTTCCGTCAATTGTCCATGAGCAAGTGTTTTCTCGTATTATTTCGGGACTTTTTCGCACTGGTATCGGTAACTAGGCTGATGGTAGATGATGTTAGGTAGCCGATTTCTGATGAAGTGTAATTTTTGAAGCTTCCAGACCATAATTGCCCGTAAAAATTGAAATCGAAAAAAAGACATTGTGAATAAGGTGGGCGTCTTCTTTCCCAGCTCCTGAGAGTATTTCAACACCACCCATTGACTAGGTAATTGGCTGTTATGGTGGATGGCTGGTTGGCATCTCTAGCTCTCTCTCACTCTAGCTCTCTCTCTCTCTCTCTCTCTCTCTCTCTCTCTCCTTTTCTATCCTTTCCTTTTCTATCGGATAGCCTATGTTATCTCTACTAGAATTAAGTCCTGACCACCTCGTTTGGATCGTAAGGTCTGTGTGGCCAGTGTATCTATGTATGTAAATCTATGTAAATCTCTCTCTCGCTCTCTCTGTCAATTCGGCTATTTTTCCTTCCGGTTCGAGAGTCCAGCTAGAACTCAAAACTGCACACTTTCACTGATGTCTTATTTTGTCATGATTGCCTGCTTTTGATCTCTCTCTCTCTCTCTCTCTCTCTCTCTCTCTCTCTCTCTCTCTCTCTCTCTCTCTCTCTATCTCCTCTCATCTCTCTCTTCTCCTCTTCTCTCTCTCTCTCTCTCTCTCTCTCTCTCTCTCTCTCTCATCTCTCTCTCCTCTCCTCTCTCTCTCTCTATCTCTCTCTTCTCTCTCTTCTCTCTCTTCTCTTCTCTCTCTCTCTCTCTCTCTCTCTCTCTCTCTCTCTCTCTCTCTCTCTCGATTGCGTATGCACCTTCGCCCTTTTGGGATGCTGTAATTATGATACTTGTGTAAAATTTGTACTTCTCTCAATAAAACAATAAAATACAATAAAATAAAATAAAATATCTCTCTCTCTCTCCTATAGATCATGGGAGAGGTGGAAGCTGTGCGCCTGTTATATTGTTTGGGAACACCTTTACAGCAACATCAATAGCGTCTTCAAAGCAACGGTTGGTTCGAAATCCAGTGTTAAAACTAACAAATATTCGAGCTAGACAGAAATACAACTTTATTAATATATATATATAACTGTATATAGCCTATATATATATACTGTATATATATTAGTTATTTTTTTTGTTACCCAAGAATCACGAAGTACATGGTTTTGCAATGTAAATACGAATACATATGGTCTTGATTTCGTGAACAGTCGGCCGCATAAATTTATAAACACCCCATGATGATAATTATGTAGAGATGGAAGATTAGCAGGACTGATATGAAAGTGTAGTTTTTTTTATGCAGTAGTTACGGGGAAGTTTGGATTTGATATGAAAGTGTAGTTTTTTTATGCAGTAGTTACGGGGAAGTTTGGATTTTTCCTGGACCCCCTTCTCCCTCATGTCAAGCTCCATTAGTGTTGACATTTTAAGACGTTCGCCCCATTAGTTAGTCGATTTTAAGATCTATCGTCCCATTTCTTTATCAATATCAAGACCTTTCGTGCCAGTTAGGTGTCTATTTTTCCTGGCGAGTAATAGCGAGCCTGTAATTTTTAGAAAAACCGCCCTTTGGCCGGAACATTTTTCTACCGAAAAATGTACAAATTTATCTCGAAGGGGAATCTTGCGGATATTGTATCGAGCCTGATAAGAGGTGTAGGGAGGACACTAAAACAATACATACATACAAGTTTAAGGGGAGATCTCCACTTGAGGGATTTTTTTCTTGACCCCCTTCTCCCTCATGTTTAGCCCCATTGCTTTTGATATTATAAAACGTTTGCCCCATTAGTTTAGCGATTTTAAGAACTTTCACCCCATATTAAGACCTTTCGTGCAATTCAGGTGTCGATTTTATCCTGGCGAGCGATAGCGAGCCTGTGATTTAAGAGGAACCGGCCTTTGGCCGGGACATTTTTCTACCGAAAAATGTACAAATTTATCTTGAAAGGGACTCAAGGGGGTGTAATTTTAAGCTTGATGGAGGTCTAGGGCACAAACTAAATACCTCCCCTTAAAGACCGTTTTGTCCCCAGAGAATGTGGTCACAGTCTCACGTCCTAAATAATTTTAAGCTTGATGGAGGTCTAGGGAACAAACTAAATACCTCCCCTTAAAGACCGTTTTGTCCCCAGAGAATGTGGTCACAGTCTCACGTCCTAAATAATTTTAATGGAGGTCTAGGGAACAAACTAAATACCTCCCCTTAAAGACCGTTTTGTCCCCAGAGAATGTGGTCACAGTCTCACGTCCTAAATAATTTTAAGCTTGATGGAGGTCTAGGGAACAAACTAAATACCTCCCCTTAAAGACCGTTTTGTCCCCAGAGAATGTGGTGACAGTCTCACGTCCTAAATAATTTTAAGCTTGATGGAGGTCTAGGGCACAAACTAAATACCTCCCCTTAAAGACCGTTTTGTCCCCAGAGAATGTGGTGACAGTCTCACGTCCTACATAATGAATACATAATGAATACATAATGAATACATAATAAATGCACCAATAAGTAAACCCGACACACCCCCCTACAGTCAGTATAATGTGGCGCGGACCTCCTCCTAACGCCGCCGCCCCCGCCGCCTCCCACCACATTGATCAATAGTTTAGTGATGCAGGCCCAGAAGGTCAAGGATGGAGGAGGAAGAAGACCAACTATAAAGCGACGATGAAGGTTAGTGCGATCTGCCTCGGAGTTTGGTCTCTGAGTAGGCAAACTCGACCAGCCTTAAGGGGAGGTTTTTAGTTGATTCCCTAGACTTCCATCAAGCTTAAAATTACTCCCCCTTGACCCCCTTTCAAGATAAATGTGTACATTTTTCGGTAGAAAAATTTCCCGGCCGAAGGCCGGTGCCCCTTAAATTACAGGCTCGCTATCGCTCGCCAGGATAAAATCGACACCTAAATGGCACGAATGGTCTTAAAATTGACAGAAATGGGGCGAGGGTTCTTAAAATCGTCAAAATAATAGGCCGAACGTCTTAACATTAGGAAAACAATGGGGCTAAACATGAGGAAGAAAGGAGTCAAGAAGAAAAATCCCTCAAGTGGATATCTCCCCTATTAATGGGCTTCGCAGTCCGCCACAGAACACTGTCAACAATTATTGGCTTAAGGGGATAATTTGTATTGAAGTTTATTTCTTCTTCATTTGTCTTTTTTTAGTTTCCTCCCTAGACCTCCATCTAGCTTATAAGGGGAGATTTCCACTTGAGGGAGTTTTTCCTGGACTCCTTTCTCCCTCATGTTTAGCCCCATTGCTTTGCTAATTTTAAGACGTGCGCCCCATTATTTTTATGATTTTAAGAACTTTCAACCCATTTCTGTCAATTTTAAGACCTTTCGTGCACTTTAGGCGTCGATTTTATCCTGGCGAGCGATAGCGAGCCTGTAATTTAAGAGGAACCGGCTTTCAGCCGGGACACTTTTCTACCGAAAAATTTACACATTTATCTTGAATGGGGCTCAAGGGGGTGTAATCTTAAGCTTGAAGGATATCTAGAGACCAAACTAAACCCCCCCCCCCCTTAAAAACTATCCCCGAGGACACCCTTTGGGAGGATTTGTTTGCAAGCTAATGAGGCGCCGCGCGTGTGTGTGTGCGTGCGCGCCATAATGTGATGGAATAATTAAGTATCTTATTCATATATTTGTTGATTTGTGCTGAAGGTGGTTACTGTTTGGTGAGATTGCTTGACTGTGTAATTGTTTAACTACCGGAAGTATATTTTGGGTTTTAGTAATTGATAAAAAATACGAATATTATAACAGCTAATATAATAATTTGGGATATCAATTTAAACTATTTGGATCATTGACAATAGATCAAGGAGAGCAGTTTGTAAATAATGCGTTGGAAATGTTATTGTACAATAATGTTATGAGATAATCCAGAAATGACACACCATGGACATCAATATATTATTCTTAATAGTCTTCCAGCAGGAGATATTTAGGAAGGACACTTGTATTTGAAAAGGATGGCAAATTTCCATATACAGGTATACAATGGTGTTTATTTATTTATTTATTTATTTATTTTATTTTGTATTCAGCTGAGAAAAGATTGAATAATGTTTCATATGCATGCACAATACCTCGAGAGCTTATATCGTTATTTTTGAAGGTGGAAATTGTTTGGCAACATTTCTGGGATGTTTTGCACTGGATCGGAAACTACTCTGAGAATAGTTGAATACCTATAGGCCTAGGGACGTAAATATTTAGAACCCAATCAGTACAACAAATACTTTTTTTTTGTATTATAACTAACTCGAAACGACTTCATCAAACTCGGGAAAGGATTTCCCTAGTCAAGGTATTGACAATTATCGTACAGAATGTCGTCAATATTAGGATATATATATATATATATATATATATATATATATATATATATATGTGTGTGTGTGTGTGTGTGTGTGTGTGTGTGTGTGTGTGTGTGTGTGTGTGTGTCATCCTTTAATACTTCAAAGGTATTTATTCATCTATCTTTACTTCCCCAATACTTTAATGAACCAATATATTCGTGTGTGTTCCAATACATTCGTGTGTGTTCCAATACATTCGTGTGTGTTCCAATATAGAATCGGGCGGGGTAGCGGGGATGGCAACGAAAAAAACACCTTTACCTCCAGGCTATTTTTGTTAAACTGGACACTATTGAATATTGAGAGAGAGAGAGAGAGAGAGAGAGAGAGAGAGAGAGAGAGAGAGAGAGAGAGAGAGAGAGAGAGATACAGCCGGGTAGTTGTATAGGTTTTTTTTTTTTCTTCCCCAGAATACATAATTCCCAAGAAGGAGTGGCTATGTGTACATTAGGCGTTTGTCACGAATTGCTAGGTCAAGTTGCCCGGGCTTGACATCTACCAATACCATTTTGACAGTGAAGGCTGGATCCGCCGACCCTTTAATTAGCAGCCAACGCTCTACTGACTATGCCACGGCTCACTACGTTGTTTATTTACATATATTTAGTTCTATCTATCTAGCTATCTATCCTTTGCCAGACGCCGTAATCCCTGATGGGGTGGCCACGAATAAACCTCTTCAAGCAATATTCGTCCCTCCTCCCAGCCCATCCCCCTCTCCCCCATACATCTCTCCACTCCATCCCTCCACCTCATTCTCGGTCTACCCCTCCCTCTAACCCCTTCCACCTCACTCTCATACACCCTCTATGCCACCTGCTTGCTCTCCATTCGTTCCATGTGACCATACCACGTCAATACATTCATCCCGATATTCTCCACAACATCCACCTTATCACTACACCTCTCACGTACTTTATATATTGTACATTTTAAAAATTATATGGGTTTCTTTATATATATATATATATATATATATATATATATATATATATATATATATATATATATGTTTACAATATTATGCAGCTTTATTCACATATCTTTGTGCTTAATACAGTTCTTATTGTTGTTTGTGTGTAGTTGTTGTCTGTACCTGTTCCATTACTTGGCAATTTTGTTTATATATACATTTCAGTATTGTATAGTAGGTTGTCTCATCAATGTATTCCTTGTAAATCCCTTGTAAAAATGACATGCATAATACATGTAGTCTTTACAAGCAGTTACATGTCAAGATCATGTTTAAAATATCAAGATCATGTTTAAAATATCAAGATCATGTTTAAAATCACCAATAATTTGCCAATATTACATGTGTTCATTAAGGGGAGATATCCACTTCAGGGATTTTTTTCTTGACCCCTTTCTCCCTCATGTTTAGCCCCATTGCTTTTGATATTATAAAACGTTTGCCCCATTAGTTTAGCGATTTTAAGAACTTTCACCCCATATTAAGACCTTTCGTGCCATTCAGGTGTCAATTTATCCTGGCGAGCGATAGCGAGCCTGTAATTTAAGAGGAACCGGCCTTTGGCCGGGACATTTTTCTACCGAAAAATGTACAAATATATCTTGAAGGGGACTCAAGGGGGTGTAATTTTAAGCTTGATGGAGGTCTAGGAAACAAACTAAATACCTCCCCTTAAGTCTCCCATACACATTTGAACATATCTCATCAATGTTTCTATTCAGTTAATCTATCCAGTTAATCATAATGGGCACAAGCACACCAGAGAAGTCTTAGGAATGGCCACATCATATTTCACTATCATTACCGATGACAAACAGTGGTGCTAACACACGGAACGCGGGGTGTAGGAAAGTGCTATCACCATCATATAATATATGGTATAGATTAATTTTTTTTTTTTTTTTCGTTTTTCATTTCTAGAGAGATGTGGAGCTTTTCAAGATGGGACAGTTGCTTTTCTGGACCCCCCTTTTCCCTCAAGTTAGTTCTAAGATGTTAAGGGGAGATCTCCACTTGAGGGATTTTTTTTCTTGACCCCTTTCTCCCTCATGTTTAGCCCCATTGCTTTTGATATTATAAAACGTTTGCTCCATTAGTTTAGCGATTTTAAGAACTTTCACCCCATATTAAGACCTTTCGTGCAATTCAGGTGTCGATTTTATCCTGGCGAGCGATAGCGAGCCTGTAATTTAAGAGGAACCGGCCTTCGGCCGGGAAATTTTTCTACCGAAAAATTTACAAATTTATTTTGAAAGGGACTCAAGGGGGTGTAATTTTAAGGTTGATGGTTAATATGTTAATAATTTAGTTTTATTGTTTTCATTTCTGGAGATGTGGAGCTTTTTAAGGGGGGACGGTTTCTTTTTCTGGACCCCCTTCTCCCTCATGTTAGCCCCATTAGTTCTAAGATTTTAAAACGTACGCCTCACTAGTTTGGCGATTTTAAGATATTTCGCTCCATTGTTTGCCAATATTGAGACCTTTCATGCAATTTAGGTGTCGATTTTTTCCAGGCGAGCGATAGCGAGCCTGTAATTTAAGAGGAATCGGCCTTCAACCGGGACATTTTTCTAACGAAAAATGTACAAATATATCTTGAAGGGAAAATTGGGGTTGATTTTTCTTAGCTTGATGGAGGACTAGGGAGGAATTGTTTTTTTATCGAAAAGGTAAACAAATAAGTAAATAAACCACTGGGTCCTATATACAATTGTTCATCAAGGAAGCCAAATATTGAACTGACCGTCAAAATCGCTCGTGTGACTCCGCCCTTCATTAACCCTTTGAAGATTATGACGCATTTGGAAACTTAATTCTGGTTATCATTAGACGATTTTAGTGTTTAACCCCTTCTGTACCGGTGCTGTCCTCTTAACTTTATTCTGGCTGCTATTAGACGATTTTATTCAGTTTAAAAAGGGCCTCAACAATTAACAGGCTTCAAATGATCTAACATAACCCTTCTTACTACCACAAATCCTGCCTATACTGCATAAAAAACCGTCTAAATATAGCTACAATAAAAAAAACCCCGTCTAAATATAGCTACAATCAAATATAAAAAACCGTCTAAATATAGCTACAATAAAATTTAAAAACCGTCTAAATATAGCTACAATAAAATTAAAAAACCGTCTAAATATAGTTAGACTATAATAAAACCGTCTAAATATAGCTAGAATATAATAAAAAACCGTCTAAATATAGCTAGAATATAATAAAAAAACGTCTAAATATAGCTACAATAAAATAAAAAAACCGTCTAAATATAGCTACAATAAAATTAAAAAACCGTCTAAATATAGCTACAATAAAATTAAAAAACCGTCTAAATATAGCTACAATAAAACCGTCTAAATATAGCTACAATAAAACCGTCTAAATATAGCTACAATAAAACCGTCTAAATATACCTACAATAAAACCGTCTAAATATAGCTACAATAAAATTAAAAAACCGTCTAAATATAGCTACAATAAAATTTAAAAACCGTCTAAATATAGCTACAATAAAATTAAAAAAACGTCTAAATATAGCTACAATAAAATTAAAAAAACGTCTAAATATAGCTACAATAAAATTCAAAAGAATTCATCGGTATAGAAATGGTCAAGAATGATCTGTGGGAACTATGAGGATAAAGACTATCTCAATTAACCCTCTGACTTCCATATAGCCTACTCTTCCTAATTTCAGTAAAATCGTCTAATAAAAGCCAGAAAACAGAAAAGAAGTGCGTAATCGAATCTTGAAAGGGTTAAGTGACTGTTGTTTTATGAAATATATATTATTATCTCAACTCTTCTATTATGCGATGATAATTGTATTTTAAACTTTATTCTGCCTAACAACAGTCTATGTTACACAAATGTGGAAGGCCATCTAAATATAAGGGGTGAAGTCTATCTCAATTAACCCTCCGACAATCACAAACCCTGCCTAAACTTAAAAAAGAGTAGTGCTTGTGTTAGGTCTAAATGTTTATTTATTCATTTAGTTTTGAGTTTCCTCGCTAGACCTCCATCTAGCTTAAAGAAACACCCCCTTGATAAATTTGTAAATATTTCGGTAGAAAAATTTCCCGGCCAAAGGCCGATTCCTTCTAAAATTACAGGCTCGCTATCGCTCGCCAGGAACAAATCGACACCTAAATGGCACGAAAGGTCTTAATATTGACAAAGAAATGGGTCGAAAGGTCTCAAAATCGCCAAAGTAACGGAAAGAACGTCTTAAAATCTCAAAAGCAATAGGCTAAACATGAGGGATAAGGGGGCCAGAAAAAGCAACTACCTCCCCCTTAAAGACAATAGTCTAAGCTTTGAAAACAATCGTCTAATGTGTAAAAACAATCTTCTAAACTTTAGAAACAAGTGTCCAAACCTTAAAAAAATATTCGTCTAAACTTTTAAAAGACAATCTTCTAAACTTTAGAAACGAGTGTCTACACAGTAAAAACAAATCGTCTAAACTTTACAAACAATCGTCTAAACTTTACAAACAATCGTCTAAACTTTACAAACAATCGTCTAAACTTTAAAAACAAAGGTCTAAGCTTGAAAAACAATAGTCTAAACTTTAAAAAAACAATAGTCTACTGAAAGCCAGGATAAATGTACCGTAAGAATAACATCATCAAACACTTTCAGAATATGAAATAATCAATATAGTTCTACATAATTCACGGTGATACGGCATAGGAATAGGGCCCCAAATATTATCCCTCATTGGATCAAGTTGAAATGCATTATAACAGATCATGCTCTCAGGGTTCCTCTTTATTTCATGCAGAGGTTCAAAGAGGCCCAAGTTTGATTATATTTTCCGCATTTCGTCGTCTTTAAATACAAACACATTGCTATAGAATATACAATATTTAGAAGAATATTTTGGACGGTACGTTAGCTCGCAGGTTTGTAATTGTGTGCATGGACAGTATGGGGAGGGATATGGGATATTCTTGTGTGTGTGTATGTGTGTGTATAATAATAATAATAATAATAATAATAATAATAATAATAATAATAATAATAATAATAATCGGTTTATTTCAAGCCGGCAGCCAATGGGGCTGAAAATACACAGACTTAACCTATATCTTAACCTAAGTGATCAACAGACTGATCCTGGCTGCTAACGAGAGCGCCTACATACCCCCGAGGGAGTAGGAAGTGGGCAGGAGACTTTGTGGGTCCCCCGAGACGGTCCTTCCAGACCTTGCCTTCACGGCCAGGGAAAGTTTTTGAGAGAACCTCCCCTGCCGGCGCGTGGGATCGAACCCCCGACACCAGGGCTAGCACTTCCCAATACAGAGTACGTGTGAGTGTGTGTATGTGTGTGCATGTGTGTTCTTTAATCTACTTCCAAATCATATATATATTACACCAATAACCTGTATGTGGTAGGAGGGATCACTAGTGTGTTACAGTAGCGGACATCATGAGGTGCAGTAGAGAGGAGGGATGATCTTAGTGGTAGTAGTAGTGTCCCGAGAGGATAACAGCAACAGGTCCCCCTCTCAACAGGTCTTAAGGGGGGCAAGGGGGGGGGGGGGGGGGGGGCGAGGTAAATGGTCCCTAAGGCTTGGTCTGTGTGCTTTGAGAGAGAGAGAGAGAGATACTGTACTTTATATATATACTGTATAATGTGTGTGTTTTAGACTAAAAGACCGAAATATAGGAAACAACGTATGTATATCAGTGCATTAAATATATTTAATAAGATAGTATATGTGTGTTAAGAGAGAGAGAGAGAGAGGGTGTGTGTAGAGGATTATAGTTAGCAAAGAAGGGCTCAAGGGGATATGGCTGTGGTGGTTTGGTTGGGGGCTGTTATCTCTTTGACTAGCCTTACTTTTACAATATACTCCCCCTCGGCTCCAAATACACTGGGGGGGCGCCGCTGTAACGTCACGGGTAAGATGCGTTGGTGGTGTGTATTTGTGTTATTGTTGAGAGTGTGTGTATGCTTGTTGAGAGTGTGTGTATGCTTGTTGAGAGTGTGTGTATGCTTGTTGAGAGTGTGTGTATGCTTGTTGAGAGTGTGTGTATGCTTGTTGAGAGTGTGTGTATGCTTGTTGAGAGTGTGTGTATGCTGTTGAGAGTGTGTGTATGCTTGTTGAGAGTGTGTGTATGCTTGTTGAGAAGTGTGTGTATGCTTGTTGAGAGTGTGTGTATGCTTGTTGAGAGTGTGTGTATGCTTGTTGAGAGTGTGTGTATGCTTGTTGAGAGTGTGTGTATGCTTGTTGAGAGTGTGTGTATGCTTGTTGAGAGTGTGTGTATGCTTGTTGAGAGTGTGTGTATGCTTGTTGAGAGTGTGTGTATGCTTGTTGAGAGTGTGTGTATGCTTGTTGAGAGTGTGTGTATGCTTGTTGAGTGTGTGTGTATGCTTGTTGAGAGTATACAGGAATATGTGCGTATGTGTGTACTTGTTAAGATTGGTTTGTGGATCTTCGTCATAGTATCTACAGTAGAAGGGGGGGGAGGGGGGATCATCGACCATAAAAGGGTGAGGGGGGAGGGGGTAGACATTTTATATTTTAGCCCCACATAATACATTTAACAGTACAGTACTACACATTACACTCATAGTAAATCAATGTATCAAGATTACACATTCGGGAGAGTCCATGAACTGCAGTATGAGTGAGACCTGAGGAAAGTAAACTACAACAGATGACCTACCTTCCTGAGACTGGGCGTGGACGAGTGGTTGCCTGTTGCTGCCTGCCGAGTGGTGTCTGCTGTGGTGGACGTGGTTGTGGTGGCTGTGGTAGGCGTGGTTGTGGTCCTGGGGGGAGTGAGTGGAGTGGGGGGAGTGGTGGTCATGCTCTGAGGGGATGGCGGGGGTCTGACTGTCATGACCTGGGTAGTTTTGTGGGGGCATGGGGGGCCTGGGGAGCGGGGGGGCCTGGTGGGGGGAGGAGGACCGGTGGTAGTGACCCTGGGCCGTATCACCCCACTGACCACCACCACCACCTCGGCCGCCCCATTGGTTGTTCATGTCGTCGTCCGGGTCTTTAGATTTGGTAGGATCCTGGTGGTCCTTGGAGGTCTTGGGCGGGTCCTGTTGGTTCCTGGGAGAGTCCTGGTCCTTGGCGGTCCTGGTACTCCTACGGCTGACACTATCGTACTTATCTGCGTTGCGCTGACTGGTACTGAAGGTGACCTGTTGGTTGCTGCTGCTGCTGCGCCTGCTACTAGCACTACTAACACCTTCAGGAGCCTGGAGGCCGCCCTTGCTGCTGCTGGTCCCCCCGCGGCTCTGTGCGGTAACGTGTACGTCACTGCCGATGGATAGCTCGGTCTGGCTGCCACGGTTCGCTGTGGCGGCCGCCTGCGACCCTCGGCGTAGTCCACTACGACGGTCAAGGCTGCGGGAGGAGGAACTGTTGCCTCGACCTTCCTCACGCTTACCGTTACTGACCGGGTAAGTCCTACTGTCGTCCCTGCTATAGCTCCTGCTGGTGCTGTGGCTCCGCTCGTCCCAGTGACCGTTGGAGGAGGTATGGTGGTAGGAAGACCTGTCGTGGTGGGTCCTGGGGTCGTCACGGTGACTGGTTGAGGTGCTATATGATCGCTCGGAGGGGAAGGGTCTGCTGGTGGTGTCCTCGCGGTAGCCACTGGATGCTGCGAGTGAGTTACGGGCAGGGGTGGCGTAGTCTGACCCCCCACCACCACTACCACCACCACCACCACCACCACCACTACCACTACCACCACCGTACTTGCCAGGGGTCGCTAGGATGCCCCTGGTAGCCGGCTGGGACCTACGGCCAGGGGTGTTGTAGTCCCTGGAGGAGGACCGCCTTATATGATCTTGACTCCCTCGCCAGTATTCAGAGTACCGGGCACTCGGAGTACTCCCTGAACCAACACCATCGAAACTCCGCCGATTCTCGTAGTCCCGATCTGAGGCGGAATATCCCCTTAGGCTGCGGTAGGTGGTGGAGGGTGGGCTGTACTCGCTGCGGCCTGCGGAAGACGAATACCTGCGGCTCTGCGTGTCCTTGCTGCGGTCACTGCTTCGTTTATCAGAGCTGCTGCGGTAGCCGTTCTCGATTGTACTGCGGCTGTCTTCCTGCAGTCTGTCGCGGTCATAAGTGCGGTTGGAGGTGCGGGCGGTGCGGGGTGGCTGCTGTGGTGACTGCGGTAGACTGTGGGTGGAGGCGGTACGAGCGGCGATCCTGGAGTTACTGCTGAAGCCATACGAACCACCACCACCACCACTACTAGTAGTACCGTACGATCCACTACCACCACCAGCAGCAGCACTACCACTAGTACCATATGTTCCTCCAACACTACCACCACCAGTACCAACAATACCATTAATATCCTCTACATCATCCCGTCCATCCACCATCTCCCCCCTCACACCCGCCACATCGCTAACACTATACACCCCCCCGGCACTGTGCACGGGTTTACCAGCACTGTACGCCCCTCCGGTACTGTGCACGGCCTTAGTACCAGCGCTGTACGCCCCTCCGGGACTGTGCACGGCCTTAGTACCAGCGCTGTACGCCCCTCCGGGACTATGCACGGCTTTCGTACCAGCACTGTACGCCCCTCCGGGACTGTGCACGGCCTTCGTACCAGCGCTGTATACCCCAGAGACGGACTTTGGGGTGTTGTAGACTGGGGAATCGTACACCCCCCAGTCGCTCCTCATCTTGCCCCCTCTCTCTCCCCCTCCTCCCCCTCTCTCTCCCCCTCCGCCCCTCCGCCCCTCTCCACCTTCACGCCGAGACCCTGCTAGCATCTGCCGACGCTGCCTCACGCCCACCCCACGCCCCTGAGGCCTTCATCGCACTGCCTCAAGAACATCTCGCCACAATCACGCCCAACCTGGAATATAGAGAAAGGCAGAGGTTACAATCGGCGTCTTAACAGAGTGCTCCTCCTCTCAAGGTGCTTAGTGTGTGTGTATCTGTCACCGTGTATGGGTAGAAGTGTTCGTGTGTGTGTGTGGGGGGGGGGGGGGTTGATGGGTTGTTAAGTGTGTGGTTGTTTGAGTGGGTGGTTGAGTGTATACATGTGGGTGGTTGAGAAATTTGATTCTGAGTGAAAGAGTACAATAGTATGGTTGGATGAGTAGGTGTGGATGGTTACATGACAAAGTGAGTGTGTTGGTGTAGAGATGTGTGTGTGGGTGGTTGAGTGTATGTGGGTGGTTGGATATAATTGTAATTGAGAGTATAATAAGACAGGTAATTATATAATATACTTTTGTGTACGTATTACTAAGTACCGGTATGTTTAACTTATATATACAGGAATTGTGTACGAAGTGTATCGGCGTGACTTCAATAACGAACATAAATATGCCATAGTATGTAATATATATATATATATATATATTTGTCGTTTATATTATAAAATGGTAGAAACTACTCAATGAAAAAACATTAGGTGTTCCAAAACGCATCCTCCGTTCATGAGAAATTCCCAACCATCGAAATGGCGTGGTTGTGGAGTCTATACAAACAAATTACCGAGGCCACAATAAGCATAATATTACCGGAACCGTGTTTGGGGGGCAGGTGCGGGCGTTCTCGGTGATTAGCCCCGCTGCAAAGTAAATACTTGGGCATTCAATATAAAACACACGGGCCCTAACTTTTTGTTGTTTTTTGTTTTTTCTATGTGATTGAGGGAGGCAAAAGGCAGAACTGCCTATAGCGAGTGCCTCCCCCATAGTTGAAAGAGTGACAGGGCCAAAATCAAGGGACGTTCGAGCCAAAATGCCTGGACACACTGAGTTTGAAGCAATTTAAGTCATAGGAAGAGGGAAAGACTGATTCTGGGAGAGAGTTCCAGAGCTCAGCTGTTGAGTAGAAGAAAGTTTGAGAGTAACGTTTCACTCTTGGGTTGGAGAGTTGCACAGAGTAGGGGTGGGATTGAGTTGCAAGACGGGTACCACGTGCCCCTACGTAAAGGAGGTGGTATACACTGGGAAAGCTCTGAGGAACACTGATTATTATAGTAGTGATAGAATAGCGAGAGAGATGCAAATAGTAGATACTAGATGCAAACTAAATTAGCATACATCACAATAGTAATATTTTGAAGATATTTTGGAGTTTATCGGTCATAAAGCATTCAGTTAAAACAAGTGAAATATGAACACCCCCAAGACCCACTTTTTCAAGATATATTTTGTAAATTTTTCGGTAGAAAAATGTCCCCACCTAAATGACAGGCTCGCTATCGCTAGCCAGAAAAATATCGAAACATAAATGGCATGAACAGTCTTGATATGGACAAAGAAATGGGCAGAAAGTTCTTAAAATCGCCAAACTAATGGGGCGAACATCTTAAAATGTCAAAACTAATGGGGCTAAACAGGAGGGAGAAGAGGGTCCAGAAAAAGCAACTACCTCCCCCTTAAGTCATTTTTCCCCTTAGCCATTTTTTGACGTTATGTTGACATATTGGTGCCTTCAGGAAATTTGGGTGGGGGAATGTGGGTGGTGGAAATGGTGTGGTGGTGGTGGTGGTGGTGGTGGTGTGTGTGTGGTCGTTATGGTGGTGTTGTGTGTATATATGTGTGTGGTGGTGTGTGTATGCGTGAGTGATGGTGTGTGTGTGTGTGTGTGTGGGGGGTTGGTGGAAACGGTGTGGTGGTGGTGTATGTGTGTGTGATGGTGTGTGTATGTGTGTGTATGGGTGGTGGAAACGGTATGGTGATGGTGTGTACAAATAGTGGTAGGTTCACGGGACAAACAGAAACGGCTAAGGTTGGGTAGAGGATGCCAAACCTCACTCTGGATAGGACCAACCCTCAGCCATTTGTATTTGTGTACGTACATGTATACGTTTGCTGAAATGTTAAAGGTGTAAACGAGCCCTCTGCACGCCGTGGTACCAATATACCCGACCAATCCCCCGTTAACAAGGCCATTTATTACCATATACGAGGATCACCACCCCTTTACATCGGATCACCCCAATATTTGTTTTATTCTATACCCCCTCATTATAGTTAGGTCAGAAATATTGCAACACAATCCCACCCCTACTCTGTGGAACTCTCCAACCCAAGAGTGAAACGTTACTCTCAGATTTTCTTCTATTCAACAGCTGAGCTATGGAACTCTCTCTCAGAATCAGTCTTTCCCTCTTCCTATGACTTAAATTGCTTCAAACTCCGTGTGTCCAGGTATTTTGGCTCGAACGTCCCTTGATTTTGGCCCTGTCACTCTTTCAACTCTGGGGGAGGCACTCGCTACAGGCAGTTCTGCCTTTTGCCTCCCTCACTCACATAGAAAACAAACAAAATACCCACACACACTCACACGCATACACACACATCGATACACACACACACACAGTAATAGGTTTAATCTCCTGAAACGGTGAATTCTGGTTCACAAGTTGATTAATAGTCCTCTAAAGGCTTCAGCGACAAGATTGAAACCCACATTCAGGCAACTCTCTCTCTCTCTTCAGTATATGACCTAAATAATTTCACCTTCTGCTGGCTAATACGAGACGATTGTATCCAAGTTTTGAATGACGTCTTAGAGTCCAGGCGGTTGGGCCTGTAACCTTCCCTTGAAACAAGCTAGAAAATCGAACGAATATCCTCGATATGAAGATTTGTTCGTGTCCATCCCCCTCAGATATCAAGGTGGCTGGCAATAGATAGATAAATTAGAATCAAACGGGTAAACACTATATTAATTAACCCCATGGTACACAGTTTCCTTTCTAATCTGAATGAAGTAGTCTAATGATAGCCTTGTTGTTTTCAATGCTTCCAAACCCAATTTCTCCATCTCTCTACCCGTCACAATCTTCCACACAGCTATCCCTCACTCTTCAACAACACACACATCAACCCTTTGTCCTTTCTCTGACATTTTGACTCTAACGTACCTTGAATTAGGCTCTCTGTCACTCTTTCAATTGGGAGGGGTAAGGGGGTAGACACTCGATACAGACAGTTTTGCCTTTTGCCTCTTTCTCACACATAGGAAAATGTATGTATGTATATGTATATACTCTGGCACCTTCCCCATTATCAACTCTGCGTAAGCAGAGTTGGGTATTCCCCCCCCCCCCCCCCCCCGTATAGTAGGTACCACACACAAAACAAAATCTGTCGTCGTCGTCGTCGTCCGTCTGTCTCGAAACTCCTCCTAGACCGTTGGACGGATATTCACCAAATTTAACACGAACATTTGTTGCGTGAATGCGAACGTCAGTCAAAAAAGATATTTTGAATTTATTCAATAGTTATGATTTTAGGCCCAAAAAGAGTAGTAGTGATGACTATAATAGTAGTATTGTTGATGATAGTAATGGTGATAGTGACTAGTAGTGATGATGTTGACTCATCGCAGAGTTGGGTATGCCGTTTTGATTTTGGGCAAAACTGCAAGTCTACTTTATTATTATTATTATTATTATAATTATTATTATTATTATTATTATTATTTTTTTAAATGAGGGTGACCGACTCGAGACAGACATAGGAAAATATCAAGAAAACAAAAAAGAAAAGTGTCCTCGTACACTGCAAGGGTTGAATGTAATCTGCAAGTTAACAGCAGCTGACACCAGACCGAGTGCAAATGAGACTGAGAATTGACAGGTGACACTGAGCTTGCCCAAGTGCCAGATGATGATGATGACGATGATGCAGGACACCCGGGAATATCTTTAAACTTATTTATTATATTTCTAGTTTCCTCCCTAGAACTCCATCAAACATCCATTAGATCCTCCTTATAGATTAATGTGTTCGGTAGAAAAATGTACCAATTTATCTTGAAGGGGATGTTTTGTACAATTTGATGGAGGTCTAGGGAGGAAACTAAAAAAATAATAAAAAAATATAAATCTAATAAGCAAATAAATAAGCCCATCTCCCTTTAATGCCACCTGCCCCTGTTTCTCTGCCCAGGTTATGCAGGAGCGGCCAAATTGTGTAGCTGCTAATTAACCAGCAATTTACTTCCCTCATTACCGTATCCTGGGAAAGGTCTACACAATCCTAAATTATGTACTACTAAAAATTACAATGCATATATATTTAGGCTATTTAACGTATTATGTGTTTTCATTTGTATGTACAGTATCGCTCTTTCTCTCTTATATATATATATATATATATATATATATATATATATATATATATATATTGTATATATATTTCCTATTAGTTTCATATCAGCTCTCCAACTACATGGTGGTTCATTCCCCCCCCCCCCCCCTCCCCCCCCCTCTCTTTCTCTCTCTCTCTATCTTTCTATCTCTCTCTCTCTCTCTCTCTCTCTCTCTCTCTCTCTCTCTCTCTCTCACACACACACACACACACTTTCTCTGTGTTTTTGAGGCAGTGTGTCCGTGAATAACAAAAGACCCTAGTTACTGCTACCACACCAGGGACCAGGAGCTTTGTTTACCCACCCTTCAGGCTGTACAGTCGCTACACATATTAACCTGCTGGTGGTGTGTATATCCGATACTTGGCTCGGAGTCACTTTATCACATTCATAACATAAGATTGATGAAGCGGTTATTCGATCAATGCCACTTCCATGTTGACGTTATGTAAAGGCTAGACATTGTGGCAAACCGAAACGGATAACACGATGCTGAAATATACTTGAACTGACCAGGAACCAGGCACAGACATCTCACAGCACTTAAGCACATTAGGGGGGAGATAGTCGCTTTTTCTGGACCCCCTTCTCCTTCATGTTTACCATATTAGTTTTGAGATTTCAAGACGTTCGTTCCGTTAGTTTGCCGATTTTGAGACATTTCGCCTCATTTTTTGGTCAATATTAAGACCCTTCGCGCCATTTAGGTGTCGATTTTTTACTGGCGAGCGATAGCGAGCCTATAATTTTAAGAGAAACAGGCCTTCGGCCAAGACATTTTTCTACCGATAAATGTACAAATTTATCTTGAAGGGGGGCATCGGGGGTGTTTTTTAAAGCTTGATGGAGGTCTAGCGAGAAAACTCAAATATACATTAATACATAAATCTACAGACCAAAACTCAAATATACATTAATACATAAATCTACAGACCAACTCAAATATACATTAATACATAAATCTACAGACCAAAACTCAAATATAAATTAATACATAAATCTACAGACCAAAAAACAAGCATTAATCCTTAAACAAACAGTAACAAATAAGTGTCAATTATTGGTGATGCTAGACTCGGACACAGATGATCGGATACAGGTGTTCGTGTGGCAATATGGCTTATGGGGGGGGGGGGAGGGATGTTTGTCTGGACCCCTTTCTCATTCGTGTTTAGTCCCATTAGTTTTGAAAATTTTAAGACGTTCGGCCCATTACTTTGGCGATTTTAACACCTTTCGCCCCATTTAAAAAACGCAAACTAATGGAGCGAACGTCTTAAATTCTCAAAAACTAATGGATACAAATATGAGGGAGAAGGGAGTCCAGAAAAACTAAGCTTCCCCTTAAAGATTCAAATATTGGCATTGGTGTAACATTAAACATGCTTATGACTGTACACATGGGTAACGTGGGTATGTGTCTCTCTTCACACACACACACACACACACACACACACAATAAATAAACCTATAATTTTTATTTTTATTCTCTCTCTCTCTCTCTCTCTCTCTCTCTCTCTTTCTCTCACACTTCAGGCGCCTGTAGTGGATGTAGGGCGTCATTCAGAAAAGAGTCGAGGTTGCCCCAAATGGCCAGAAATAAAATACACCACGGCACAAAGCCCCATACACTACAACCCCTTGCTTTGATCAGCCTCAACAATGTGAAGCCAATATACTGAACACATACAATTTTTTATTTTATTTTTTATTTTTTATTTTTGTATATATATATATATATATACCGTATATATATATTTTTGTTTATGCGGGGAAATTGCGAAGGATAGTTTATTTTGTTCGAAGCTTGCTGAAGTTGTATTGTTCTAGTGAAATAGGATACGGCGTGTGATTTGAGTTCATGTACCGTAGTAATTTAGTTATGGTTTACTAAGGTTGCGGAAGTGGTAATGTAATATTGAAATACGTAATATGATTTGTGTTTACATGGAGAGAGAGAGAGAGAGAGAGAGAGAGAGAGAGAGAGAGAGAGAGAGAGAGATATAGATGGGTAAAGATGATGTTAACACATGTGCAACGATATGTGTACAGTAAACTATACTTTCATGTATGTACGCTCATGTATACCCTTTTACACCCTCTCTCTCGCTCTCTCTACCATGCAGTACACACATTGACACATTGAACACTGCCATGACCTTTACACACATACATACACACCACACCCTACATACATGATACACACACACACACACACACCACGCCCTACATACATGATACACACACACCACGCCCTACATATAATGATACATACACCTACACATACCACGCCTTACATTCATGATACAAACACACACACATACACACCACGCCCTCCATACATGATACACACACACATACACATTACGCCCTACATATATAATGACTCTACTCTCACTCCCCCCCAGGACAATTTTCAGTTAGTGAGAAACAATGTGCATCCCAGTACCAGTACCAGGAAGGTCATCCCGACAACATGCCAAAACCGCTTCAAAATTCTGGCTATTGACGAGGAAGAGGAAACGGAAGAAGTTCGGCTTGTGGGCGACTCCATGGTCCGTGGCCAACTAACCGAGTTCTGCGCCAGGGCACCCAGGACCAGAAAGCGATTCTGTATCCCAGGTGGCGGCGTGGACGACATTGTTGCGGCTGTGGAAGAGGTTTCCAGGCTCGCCCCCGCAAGCACTACGTACGTCATCCACGTTGGATCTAATGATGTCCAACGGACGCGGTCAGAAGAACTACTTTGCAAGTACCGGCGGCTGATCAGGTCCTTCAAGGAAAAATCTAATAGAATCTTAATTTCAGGAATTGTTCCCCGGATTGATGTAGAAAACCGATTCTACAACATAGCTACCAGTACAAATCGCCGACTAGCCAAACTCTGCAGGGAGGAGGACATCGGCTTTGTCGACACATGTGATAATTTTTACTATGATAAATCTTTGTTTTCAGGAGATGGTGTACATCTCAATGAAGTAGGAGCTGCACATCTTGGTCGTCTGCTGAACGATGCAGTCAAGGATTTCCGTTAAAAAAAAACGGGGTCAACCAGACCCCAGGCAGGGTAGTGTAAGTCAAATACGAACTGAAAATTCAGACAATGCACAATCGGTAACATCCAACTCTAATACTCTTAAGGTGTTTTATGTAAATGCTCGTAGCATACGCAATAAATTTTCAGATCTAGAGGAAATCGTGTTTACAGAACATTATGATATAATCGGCATTACAGAATCTTGGTTAAATACGGAAGACAGAGACTTTTTAGCCGAATATACGCTTCCTGGTTATACAATGTTTGAGAAAAGTCGGATTAATAGAAATGGAGGAGGAGTTCTGTTTTTTATAAAGGAAAGTCTTAATCCCGTCTTAATGTCAAAACCTCAAATTGCGAATATAGACATATCTTACGTACTATTAAATAATAAACGAGGAACTAAAATAACACTAGCTTTATTATACAGACCCCCATCTCAATCAGTGCAAACTGACAGTGAAACTTATGAACAAATTGCAGAAATAACTAAGATACAAGATACCGTAATTCTTGGCGATTTCAACTTACCCGTGACTAAATGGGGCGATATTCTTACTTCACACTCTGGACACGACCTCTATGCTAACTTGCAAGAGAGTTCACTTTTTCAATTTGTACAATCTCCGACCCGTGGTAATAATGTGCTTGACCTTGTACTCGCAACAAAAGAAGAATTAATAGAGAATTTGAATGTTGGTGATGAATTCAGTAACAGCGACCATCGTACGATAACTTTCACTTTAAAGTTTACTAGTAACAAATCAAATAGCAGCATTGAGAAAGTCCCTAATTTCAAGAAAGCAAATTTTCATAAACTTAAATCAAAGCTTAAAGAAACTGACTGGAGCTTTCTGAATAACAATAAAGACATAAATACATCTTGGGAGTGTTTCACAACCACTTACCTTAAGGCAGTGCAAGACTGCATACCGTCGAAAATACGGCGTACAGGCCATAATGATAAGCCCAAATGGTGGAATAAAGATATTTCAGACTGTCTGCTTGCTAAAAAATTTGCTAATGATAGATTAAAATCCTCACAAAATGACGAAGAACGGGTGAAATTTGTAGAGCTACGACGCAAAGCCAAAAAGTGAATTAAGCAAAGTAAAAAGACCCTGGAGTTACATGTTGCGAATCAAAGTAAAACAAACCCGAAAGAATTCTATAGTTATATCAGAAAGAAAAAAGTAGTTACTTCAACTGTTGGACCGTTAGTCGATGAAAATGGAGAATACACCAATGACGAAGTACAAATAAGTAATGCCCTCAATACCTTCTTTGCATCAGTTTTTACAACCGAAGACCTCAGTGATATCCCTACACCATCGCCGATTCAGATTGATAATTCAGATGTTCTAAGCAATATCACCGTTACAGAGAGAGAAGTATTGAATTGTTTAGATAAACTCAAGGTAAATAAAACGCCTGGACCTGATACAATCTCGCCTAGAGTTCTAAAGGAAGCTAAGGATGAGCTCTCCAAACCACTGACATTGCTATTCAATGAATCCTTGCAGTCTGGACTATGCCTGATCAGTGGAAGCTAGCCAACGTAACACCGATATTAAAAAAGGCAGCAAATCCCTACCCAGTAACTATCGTCCAATTAGCTTAACCTCAATTGTATGTAAAATGTTAGAAACGGTCATAAGAGACAGACTCGTAAATCACTTAGAGGCAAATAACTTACTTAAAGATACTCAACACGGCTTTCGTAAAAGACGTTCCTGTTTAACAAACCTCTTAGACTTCTTCCACGATATCCTTAACCTCTACGATGAGAGAAAAGCTGTAGATATTATATACCTTGATTTTCAAAAGGCCTTTGACAAAGTTCCCCACAAACGTTTACTGCTAAAACTAAAAGTGCATGGAATACAAGACGGTGTGTTGAAATGGATAGAAAATTGGCTCAGCGACAGAAAGCAAAGAATAGCCATAAACGGTAAGGCATCTAAATGGACCAATGTAAGTAGCGGGGTACCCCAGGGATCGGTACTAGGACCAATTCTCTTTCTAATTTACATCAATGACATAGATGAGGGTCTCACCTGTACAATCTCAAAATTTGCTGACGATACAAAAATTGCAAATAGCGTACTCTCAAAAGATCAAGTTGACGATATGCAACACAATCTAGATAAATTGTCATGTTGGGCCCAAATTTGGCAAATGAGTTTCAATGCGGATAAATGTAAAGTACTACATATCGGATACCTAAATGAGAAAGCAAACTATTCGATGAATGGCACTCAGCTTAAGAATGTAAACAGAGAAACCGATCTGGGAGTAACAATATCGAGTAACCTAAAACCGAGTCAACAATGTTCAGAAGTTGTTAAGAAGGCAAACAAAATAATTGGCTTTATAGGCAGGTCATTTGAGCATAAATCCAAAGAAGTTATCCTAACCCTTTACAATTCCTTAGTCCGCCCTCTTCTGGAATACTGCGTTCAATCCTGGTGCCCTTATTACCAAAAAGATATAAACAAGCTAGAACGAGTTCAACGTAGAGTTACCAAAAGGATACCTAGCCTAAAGAACAAACCATACGAAGAGCGTCTTAGATAATTAAATCTATTTCCTTTAACCCAGCGCAGATGAAGAGGTGACTTAATTCAAGTGTTCAAAATCATCAAAGGCATCGACAATATGAACTGTAGTAAGTGTGAAACGTTACTCTCAAACTTTCTTCTACTCAACAGCTGAGCTCTGGAACTCTCTCCCAGAATCAGTCTTTCCCTCTTCCTATGACTTAAATTGCTTCAAACTCCG